>BQNB010117841.1:0-21106 GCA_026074375.1 Tanacetum coccineum
GAATGGCTGGGAAGGGTTGTGCATTGTATCACTGGGTCCATGATGTCGTCTTCAATATCAATAATCATCATTGTGATTTTGATAGATTATGTATTGACCTGGTTTCTGCCTAAGTTGTTTAGAGGGCTTATTTCTTTTCACCCTTTATCCATACATTTCTTTTTCATTCTTCAACCCCTTCAATGCTTACCAAGACGTTATTACTCACACCTTGTTGTGATTGTTCCAGTGTTAGCTCAATCTTAGTCGGCATTCTTCCTTTATACACATTCATCTCCATTCATACCTAAGGACTGCTATTTCTAACTATGGATTGTCTTTGGGTAGATCCCTCCGGTTCTGGTTTGATCGTAGGACTTATTCCTAACCTAACCACCTTATGACTTCAGAATCGTCGTGAAATTAATAGGTTGTAAGGTATGAGATCGAATCATAAAACCATTTTTTGACATTGTTATTTTCAAATACTCCCCCTATACATGTGGTCCGAGATTCGAAATTGTTTAGCACATGAAGGAAAGAGTTGCACTTAGAGTCTTAAAGATCACATTCTTCTATATCATATTTTAATTACTATTTTCTCCCCTTATTTTTAATAATAAAACACTTAGTATTTAAAATACCAATTATTTAAAATTTGACATGAAAAAATCCATGGGGAGAAAAATTATGCTACGATATTGCATGAATTCATTTTTCAGATTGCTCCCCTTCAACAGTATATGTGGGATACCAATATTTATTAAAACTTGACATTGGAATGAAAAATTGATATGTCACCATAAAATGTTGAAAACAGAGTGAGATGCCTTAGTGAATAATGTATATTAATAATTGACATTAAGTTTCCACATTTTAATTTCTCAAAATGTGTTTGGATACATAAATATTGACATTTATGAGATGTATCCAACACATTAAAAGGCTTTGTTTTAAAAAGCTCCCCTCTTAATTGATCACATAAATGACTTTATAAGTCTACAATTCTTTGGAAAAGTATTCGAGGAAGGTAGTGTTAAACACACAATTTTTAACAAATTACCACTTCTTTATGGAAAAAATTACCACATAAATTTTTTTGTAGACAATATTGACATTGTGAAAGTTCTTTTGAAAAGTTATGTTCTATCGATTTTAAAAAACAATGATAGAAGACTTCTCTTCTGTTTTTAGAGTATGCGCACTGAAGCGTACACTACACTATAACATTTCGGGACGGTTTATGCACTGAAAATGTAATAAGTCATAAGAAAAATTTATGTACTGCACATGTCTGTTGAAAGCATTTGAAAACTCTTGCTCGAACTTCATTTACACGCCCGTGTCGATGTTAATCAACATTTCTAGGTACGTAAATGTTATCGATTCCAAGAGACATGTCGAGAAGATTCTTTTTGGTATATTTTTGAATTTTTCTGATTTTTATATTTGTTTTTCTAGGTTTTATATTTTTATATTTTCTTTTTGGTTGGTTTTATATGTTTTGTATTTCTTTTTCAAAATTTTTATAAATCAAAAATAAAAGAGAATAATAATATTTACATATTGTTGTTTGATGGATCCATGCAGATTAAATTGTCAGAACCTCCAGTTCATCTGAGTCAATCATCTCATATGAGTACAGTTGACAAGATACTTAAACCTATCTTCCGATAAGCCTTAGTAAAAAGGTCAGTAACTGTATTTAGTTCCTGACAAAGAATAATTCAATAAAATACCCTTTCAAATGTTCCTTTATTGAAGTGATATTCTGACATCGATGTGTTGGTCACGTGAATGTTAGACTGGTTGCACGAGATGGGTATGGCTGCCTTTGACGGCAATAAAAAAAAAAAAATTAATATTTAGGTAATTTTATCAAAGTGGAAGCTCCATAATATGTGAGCTGAGTTCTCAACTTATAGAACTTGTGCGCAGGCACGCAGAATATGTACACATTAACTCGGGCTTCTGTGAAGACATTGAGGTGCAGTCCTGCTTTTTGGCATGACAGCTGACTAACTTATCACCACCAAGAAATTGTATGTCACCAGATGTACTCTTACGTAAATCGAGACAACTCGCCTGATCCGATCCCCTCGATATCGGATAGGAATAGCAGTTAGTTCAAACCGATGTCCTTCGGATACTTGAGACTATGTTAATGGAAGTTTTAACGGTACTCGAAAAGATCCCGCGTAACTGCCGGTGAGATGTTTCTCTGTCGGTTTCTGCTTGATAGGTGAGCACTATACTAACATGTTGTAGTACAATATCTGGTCTATTGCTGTTAGAGTACATGAGTTGCTTTCCCGACCATATACGATATTTCGTCTTTGCTGAGATCCAGTGTGCCACTCGAGTCTAGCATCAAGTTGTTTTGTAGCCTATTGGTGTACCAATGCTTATCACATGAGGTAATATACCATGCTTTTTAAGTATCTTATGAGCATACTTAGCTTGGTTTATAAAGATTACCACGAGGGGGATTGGTGGATCTGAATTCCTAAAAAAGAATTTTAGATACCCCATCATAGACATTATCAATATACGTGCTGTGCATTAGTTTTTCAAATTGTTTTTGAAAGTTTTGGGTTCGTTAGAACCAAAAATTAATGTCATTCACATATATTTGTCACATGCAAATATGTCTTTGCCCCATGTTTAGTTATGAATAAGTTGGATCAATAGAACCTTTTGAGAATCCTTTGGGATAAGGAAATTGGAGTGTTTATCATTCCACGCTCTGGTGCTTGTTTGAGATATATATATTGTTTCTTGAGACGGGAAACTTTGTCTGGATGATATAGGGTCAATCAAACCTATCTAGTTGGGTTACATACTATTTTCCTTCAAAGGTCCGTTAATAAAGAATGGTGTTTTATCTATCCATTTGTTTATAGGTTAAATGATTTGTGTGCAGCATATGATTGAACAACTGTAACAGCTTCTAAAAAGAGCAAAATGGTTGATTTGGGAAAATGATCCTCTTCGTAAATTAATTTCCTTCCTTTTGAGATGATCCCTTAGCTATCAAAGACGAGATTTGTTGAGAATGATAATATTTTCCTCATCACGTTTGTTTTTCCAGAGCCACTTTAAGTTAATAACATTTTTGCAAAGTGGTCTGTCGACTAATTCCCATACATCTAATCGATCAAACTGATGAAGTTCTTTTGCATTGATTTCTATTAATGCAGAATCAGCCATGGCTTCTTTGTTGTTCTTGGTTTGGTTTCGCTCCCGGTGAGTAGCTAACTAACTTATCTCGCCATTGTTTTTTCTTGCTGACGTCTTGTTCTAATTGATTGAGAAGGATTTCCAATGACTTGTTCTAATGGATGATCTTTTGTCCAACATTGTGCGGAAGGATGGTGTTGATAGAAAGTATGAATGTTTGACGAATCAACATGACAAGTGATTGTGTCCCCTTGTTCTTGTAACTGGTTTACTAAAGATGTTGATTAATTCTCTTCGTAAAATTGTGCATTTTCGATCTTATGGTTTCTGCTTGAAAATATGTTCTAAGAGTTGCCGTGTGAGTAGTGACAGTTGTACTTGAGTTGGAAGCTGATGTGTTGATTGAATGTTTAGATTGGAGGGGGATCTTGGCTACATTGGGTTGGCTGTTGAAGTGTGGTTGTGTGATGTTGTTGACGTTTATCAGGATTATCAGCAGCATGTATAGCGGAAGACTTTGACACAACAGGAGAAGTTCCATTGAGTAATTCACTAAACATCGGACTATATAACAATTCCTATTTGAGACTTAGGTTTCTAATTGTATTCGGGTGGTGTATACTTAGGATACCACCAACCGCATATCTTACTAACTTTCTTATATATCTTCTTAGTTATGTGTCTAGATTTCTTGACAGTGGAGTCTGTTGCAACGGTTTTCTTACTGGATGTTGCAACAGATTGGTTCACATTATGCTTGGGTTCTCTAGGACTAATTGGCATAACAATTGGTTGTCTAGTCCTAGAACTCACGCCATTAATATAATGTAGAACACACAAATCATGATTGTCATTCAGCATACATTTTCCATAAGTAACACAGACAAAGTTAACATTCGAGGTCTTAGCATTCAAACTATCATTACACGCAGTTACAGATATTTTATTATTGGAAAACTTAAAATTCGTACGGTGGTCTTCTACTTCTTGCTTCTTTCCTTGACTATTGTTAGACATGACTTTATCTTCCAGTTGATTGCTCTTAAGCTATGGTCTGCTAACACTAGTATTTGGGGGGGGAAAATTTTAAATCCTGTAGTGAAAGACACGCGTTCTTGTTTGTTTCCTATATCTTGATAGGCAACTAAGGTTGTGTCTAGTTTGTTTAGGCTTTGTTTGTGCACTTCATACATTCATGGTGCAATCAAGTTTGTGTTCTTGAAATTGTCAATCCCATTCTGAGGCAAATCTGTACAGTGCTGGTTTTTGAAAAAATCATGGGACACATTTTGTATGGTAACTGACTTTGACTTTGAGAAATCTGTCTTTGCAAGAGAATTTGAAAAAATAGCTGGTTTACCTAAAATGGATTGTCTTTGACTTTTAAAAGCATTCAGTTGTCGAATAACTGATGATTTTTCAAACTTAGTTTCCACGGATTTTCCTTTCATCTTTTCTATGAGTTTCTTCAACTCACTTATTGCAATTCCTTTGTCTTGTAATTGAGCTTTCAAGTCTTGAATTTCAAAATACTGTTCACGTTCTTTTAGAAATATGTTTGACTGATTTTCTTTGAAAGATTTGTCATTTTTTATCTTTTCTTTGCACTGTAGTAAATCAAGTTCAAGGTTAATCGCATGTTTTTGAAGTGCTTCAAAATTTTTTGACATTGTTCTACTTTTTGAAAGCTCTTTTTCAAGATGTTCACATTTTTCCCTAAGTTTCCAAGTAATCGCATTGCAAATTAGTAACTTCATCCAAATCAGTGTACACACCAAGTATTGCATGCATGTGATCAGCATAGAAATATTCCCTTGAAAGTCGGTCGATTTCATTCAAAAACTGTGTTTTTTGAGTTTCCAGTTGAGATTTGAGAGTGTCTACTTCATGTTTAAGAGAATTAAAGTGTCTCAAATCTGCAACCATTTCCTCGTTCAAACACAAATGAAATTTTTCTAAGTCTTGCAATTTATTCTTTCTTTTTTTTTATAATTTTGGCGGCAAAAAATTTCATTCGATTGTGTTTTGAATGAATAGGATCTATGTTACCCAAAACAGGTTCTTTAGCGGATTGTTTGTTTGCAACGTGCCCGTCCATCAAAATTCGTGTCAACAATCATTTTTAATCGTGAAAAGTTCTTTAGAGCTTTTACAACTTTTGATCCCAGGAATGGATTCATCCATTTCGTTTTTCTAACAGTGTTTGTTTACCGAAAAGACTCTTGTGGAAAATTCATATTAGAAGATGTATGACTCAATCTTTGACAGTCTTGGATAAATAGTGTTGTTCAGGCTGACTTCTTCCCGTTGTGGAACGAACAAATCATAAAGATTATTCAACTGGTCATAATCAAAAGGTCTGATTAAATCGCTTAACTTTGATCGGCTTTCTTTGTCAAGACGAATCGTTTCGTCAGATTCAGGGGCTAACATTACGCAAGATTATCATATGAGCACCTATATCATACTAAACGAGTGATTCGCTCTTTGAGCTTTATTGAGGAATCTTCACGGTTTTGCAAAACTCGTTTTACAATTACGATTAAGCATATTCAATTGTATTGACCAGGTTTGGCGGTTTTATATACAATATCATTCAAAAACTTGAACTTTGTTTTCTAAGCAAGGGACTTTATAAGTTCTTTGTCTTCATGGTTTGTAAGCTTAATCTGAGCCTCTTTTGCTTGTGACATTAGGAGATGGTTTTTGTATGTGCATAAAAAGCTCCTTTTTCATTTCCGAAATCGTCTGTTTAAAATATTTTATTTGTCGAGTATTTCGCATTAGATGACTTTTCCAAAATCGGATTTTGTATGACATTAAATCTCTTTTAGCTTTTGCACAATCAATTTCCACCTTTGACGCATAATTCACATCCATGCTATTACTTACTCAAGTTCCGTATGGAATCTTTTTATGGTCTTTAAACATCAACTGATTAGTCTTAGCAGTTCATTGATTGCTTCTTTGAAATGGGTATTGAATGATGCTAAACTTTTATTTTTAGCTTTTGAATTCCTCAATTTCACCTTTAATTTATCAACTAAAGCCTTGTTTGATGAATTTACCAAAAGTATTTCCGGTTTTTGCTGTCATCAATTTCACATTTTATTTTCTGAATTAAAGAAGCAAGCAAATCACATTCTTGATCAAGATCATCAGTATCATCCTGGTCATCCTGAACTCTATCATAACATATATCCAATCAATCAATAGTGATATTAGTGTCTTGTTCCGCTAGATATATGTCATTATTAGATTTAGGTTGCTCAGGATGTTCATTTTCCATGGCAAACACATTATAGTTGTCATTATTGTTTTGTACCTTATGCATTGGCTCATCATCAAAGATGGGGTCAGAACTGTCACTGGATCTGGTAACCGCTTGAATATGTTTCATTGGTACATATTTTGTTGCTTTCCCATTTCCTGATCATCAAACGCTCATCACTATCATCTTTTCCAATCAGCTTTTCTGACATTCTAACTGAACCCAGCATTCCATTATTTGCACAATAACATCTTTTCCTTGTGATAGTTGCATCCTTGACTCGTTTTGGTTGCTGACCATTTTCTCTTGATACATGCCCTATTTCCTTGTAGTTTATAACTAATGCAAATCCCAGTCTTATGCACAACCGATCAGTAAGAGTACCTACATTTTCCCTAGCCCCAGCAATGTTAACTGCCCTCTGATTATCATACCCAGTGCCTCTGTTGATTTTTGGAGAATTATCTTGATTAGCTCTACTGGTGTTTGATGAAGTTCGAAGGTTGTTGTTGGTAGGTTTGTAGATTTTCTTGAACGAGAGAGAAATTAAAGCTATGAGTTTGTCAATCTCCTTTTCCTTTGACATTTCCTTATCTTCAGTAACCGTAGCGGGTTCTGGATCATAAGTAGGAGCAGAAGAAGTAACAATTGTTTTTCCTCTGTTTCTGATAGATTGTTGTGATCTGGTGGAGGAATATTAAGTGTTTTGAGTAGGATGGTTGTGATGATGGTAAACTGGTTGTTGTTGAGCAACAAGTGCAAGTGGATTAGCAGTACGTGCTAGTCTTTCAGCTCTTATCTCATTGACTTCATTCTGGTGTTGCTTCAGGATGTCATAAAGTTTGTGATAGGAGACAGTCTTCAGCTCTTGACTCTGCTTAACAAGTGTCACAAACCTTTGCCATTCTGGTTGTAGTTGAAGTAAGAACTGGACATTCACTTGATGATTTGTAACATGACACTGATTTCTGACAAGCTCATTCATCATCTTGTAGAACCGTGAGTAATACGATTCAAGTGATTCACCATCCCGTGATGTGAATTTTCCAAACTCCCAATATAAATTGGTTTCAAGATCTTGAACATTGATTGATTCACCTTGTTTCAACCTTTCAATGGCTTTCCACATTTCACATGCATTCGGACAAGCATCAACTGTGGAGTAGATATCGTTATCTATCCCTGTGAGAATGATCTGAACGGCTTCAGCTTCGGCATTCAGTTGATCGCGTATGTCTTGTGAAACATTCTTATAGTTCTCCATATACCTTTCTGTAGTTGTTTCAGAACTACCTTCAGCAACTGGAACTGTCTTCTCAGTCCATTGATACGTGTATGGTGGATTTTGGAGACAATAGTGGATGAGTTCACTGTTAGGTTTGGTGTCAATGTATCTCTTGATTATGGATTTCCACTGAACGTAATTACCCGGTGCTAACATTGGTGGACGATCTTTGCTACCCGCTTCCATGATAGCATTATGAAGAGCATTCGATGATTGAGTTTGCAAATTGGTATTTGAATTTGACATTTTGATGAAGTTGTGAATGGATATCGGATCTTAAGTGTTATGAAGTGTTGATTGTATTGTGGTGAGAGAGAATGCAATTAACTTCCACGGGATTTTACAACTCTATGATTAAAACCGAGAAGGAAAAAGATTACTTGTCGGGATTTTACAAAATCACTAGAAAAACCGTGAAAGTAGAATTGACATATTTCTCTTGAATACTGAAAACATATTTCGCTTGAATTAGGAGTACATGTTTCGCTTGGTCTAGTGCATGTTTCGCTTAAATCTGAAACATATGTCTCTTGAATTTAAACTTGCATATTTCGCATGAAGTTTTGAATTATTTCGCTTGACAACTAGACTTGCATATTTCGCTTAACCTTCAACATGTTTTGCTTGATTAGTAACCTGCATATTTCGCTTGTCTTCTAACTTATTTCTCTTGACAACTAAACTTGCATATTTCGCTTAACATTCAACATATTTCGCTTCTCATTTTTAACATGTTTCGCTTCGAGTTAAACCTGCATATTTTGCTTGAAAATTAACACGTTTTGCTTTGAGTTTAAACCTGCATATTTCGCTTCACCTGCATGTTTTGCTCAAATGGCACACATGTTCCGCTTGAGGTCACTTTCTTGTGAGGATGACTTTTTGTCTTCTTAATAAAATGACAAAACTAATGGTACTATGAAGCTAAATAATTAGATCTATGTCTCCCTTAGACTTAACCAGTTTGGGACCATAAAGAGGATAAGTGAGACACAAATAAGCCGAAATAAGCTTGTAATAAGCTAAGAAATAAGCTCGAAAATAAGCACAAAAATAATGAAAACTAAGAAACTAGATTGAAGATTAAACTAAAAAGATGACGTGACTCTTGTGACACTCCTATCTCAAACGAAAAAATACCCCTTCGATAAGAAAAAGAAGAAAAATAAGCCAGTTCTTAAGTAAGCTTAAAAAGGACTTTGGAGCTTATCTAATAAATCATATGACTCCTAAATAAGATGAAGAACATGAAGAACAAAGAGAGAATAAGGTTAATAAGCCAATAAGCTTCAAGCTTTTTGAACCGTGGGCTTATTAAGAAAAATAAGCCACGGCTTTCTTATCTAAACAACAAAAATCGAACACTAAACACCCCTTGGCGAGTGATACCACATGTTATCCCTAAATATAATCCTTACACAAAAAATAATCAAACCCAGATAAGCTCTTGTGAGCCGGAAATAAGAAAGAAAAGAAAGGAAGAAAAGGAACTTGGAATGTTAGATTAAGAGAGAGAATTGGTGGATTACAAGTGAACAAATGTAACCAACACCCTCTCTATGTGAGGAGAGGGTTTCTTTTATACCCCTAGCCATCTAGTTGGTGTGTGGGCTTTTCTACTTGGGTCGGGCTTGGCTAAACTTGGGCTTTGAGCCCGAAACACGGACAATATTAGATTACAATCCAAGCCCGTTGAACCCGACTAGCCTATTACTTTACAAGACCCAATTTGACTTTATAAGACCGATAACATTCTTGCTTGACTTAATATAATTAAGGCTAACACTTTTCCTTGTCATAACCGGATTTGAGGGATCACCAATCACTTGTTCAAGTGGATGATTCTTAGTCCATCTATCAATTGAGCGATGTTGTTGGTCAATTGATGCATATTTGATGGATCCTGATAAGTTGAAGAAGATTCAGCAACATCGAATTCAGGAGTTTATGGTGCATTATGAAACGTATTTCCATCAAAATATGCAACGTCTTCTTGAACAAATTCATCGGCAACTTCATTCAAGATTGAAGAGTTTCATTTAGTAACAACTTGTTCTTCCGAAGAGACTACTATTAGAGAAGCATCATCCTGGTCAACGAAGATTGACGATGATGAAGAAGTGTGGTCATTATCAAGAGTATTTGCAGCATAATTATCAAACACTTTTTGTGAGCTCGACACATTGTATTCTTCATACATAGGACCAAACAAATTATCTAAGTCTGATGTTGAGGGTATGGATTGTGAATCTTCCGATGAATCATTGAAATTCGCGTAGTTCATTCCGGGTTCTAAATTGTTGCATTCAGAAGCCATTGTCGGGAGTTCATCAAACTTGACATTGATCATTTCCATTATCTTTTTAGTTCGGCGATTATAGATACGAAATCCATGTGATGACTCAGAATAACCAACAAAAATACCAATGTCATCCTTCGTTTTCATCTTCCCAAGATCATCACGATCATTTCTTGGATATCAAAGAGATACAAACACATGAAAGTATTGACCATTGGGTTTTCTATCGCGAATCAACTCATACAGAGTTTTATTATGCCGCGTGTGTACAATAGAGCGATTCTGAGTAAAGCAAGCAGTAGCAATGGCTTTGGCCCACAAAATTCGGGTGCGTTAGAAAAGATAAGCATTGTTCGAGCAGCCTCGACTAGTGCTCAATTACGTATTTCAACAACACCATTTTGTTGAGGCGTTCGAGCAATTGAAGTATTATGAACAATGCCTAACTTTGCATAAAATGCCCTTAATTTCTTGTTTTTGAATTCGGTTCCATTATCAGTTTGAATCGTCAGAATTGAAGCCTTTAGATTCCTTTGAACTTGATTAACAAAATCAATAATCATATCTGGAGCCTCATCCTTGGTGCGAAGAAAATATACCCATGTGAACCGAGAATAGTCATCAACGATCACGAGAATATATTTCTTGCCATTGATACTTGCGACTCTCATTGGCCCACATAAATCCATATGAAGTAATATGAGTTTGGATTTTGTGCTTGGAATCAACTTAGGTGAAAGTGAAGCTTTCCTTCTTTTACCCTGTTCACAAGCTGAACATAAATGGTAGTTTTGGTACTTAAATTTTGGATGCCCATCAACTAGGTCGTGGAAAGTGAGTTGGTTAATGGTGTCATAATTTAAATGAGACAACTGGCGATGCCATAACCAAGATTTTGTTGATGTGGCTCTAGACATTAAGCACACTAGAGAAAAAGCCACTATCTCAGAAATAGAGATAGTATAGAGATTTGAATCTCGAGAACCTGTAAGTAAATCATCTCCTTCTTAATTCCGAACATAACACGTGTTTGATCGAAAGGCTACTTCTAAATCTTTGTCACATAATTGTCTAACCGAAAATAGATTGTGCCCAAGGCCTTCAACATAATAGACATGACAAATAGTGAGATTGCTTGAACATAATCTCCATAGCCTGTGATTGCAGCAAAATGATCATTCCCAAATCGGACTATTCCCATGAATTTCTTAACAAAATTTCTTAGCAGTTGAAGATTGCCAGTCATATGCTTTGAGCATCCGATATCAACAATCCACAGTATAAGCTGGATCACCTGCATTACATGAAACAAATACAAATGGAAGAGTGGACGGTTTGGCTACCTATTTGTTAGTGGTAACCAATGTGTTAGTCTTAGATTTAACACTGGTTCTACACTTATGCACATTAGATTATGATTTCGCAGTTTTGCTTTTGGGTGTCCAACTAAAACTGTGTTGATAATCAAACCACTTTTGCCACTTTCTACTTGTCACAATGTTCATGTAATTGCTTAGTGCCCTTATTTTTCTAGAATTAGAAGATGGTGTTAATGCACTAGAGACCTTACTTGTTGTTGTTGGGGTTTTAGAAACACTTAACCTAAATTTAGTAACTACAGAAGTAGCTCATAAGATCTATAATTTAGCGGCTAAGGGGGATTTACAATAGGCTCTCTTAACCCTAACTTCCTAATAATGCATAAACGGCAACACACTGGTCATGAAAGTCAAAAACACCATCATTACACAAGAAAATACACAAATATTCGAACCGTCATTGACACATGTTACACATTTTTACATCATTAGAATTTGATATACATGCCTTTGTTTAACAAACATTTAAGTCTTTGTGTCACTTTATAAATCTAAACAAGCACTATTCAATTCTTCCACACATACGGTAAAAGGAGCTCTTAGTGTTCTTTAAGATACTATTCTTCGATTTAATGTCCTTAGATGTTTATCTTCTAACACTATGTGAACTTCCTACACCTGTGAAATTAGAAACATTTGTATTAGCCTTAGAACCTGGTGTTTTCATGTCTTGCTTGTTTATTATATACATGCCTCTTGTAATGACATTCTCATTGTGTTTTTGACCTTGCTCTGGTTTGGATGTAGACTGTGAAGTGACTGGTTTTGACCTCTTTGAGTTAACCTTAGAGTTTGACGCGTTCATAGCCTTGTCTGCTATTTGTTTCTTAAACGATGTAACACATACATGTTTTCCTAAGGTCTAAGATGAATCAAACTTAGTATTCACATTCTTTCCTTTCTTAATTGTGCTAAGCTTACTTTTAAGCTTAGAAATGGTCATCAAAAGATCTTGATTTTCAACACGCACATCACCATAAGCATAAGTCTTTTGAATAACATGTTGAATCAATTCATCAACTTCTTTTTGATGTTGAGACCGTGTTATTTTAATGGAATTAAAAAGCTTTTGAAATTCAAGTTTAATGTTTTCACGTTCTTGAACAACTGACTCAACTTGACCTTTTAATAACACGTTCTCAAAATTCAAAGTTGACAGTTTTGACTTCCAAGGAACATCACAAGCCATTTTCTCCTTTTGATGTTGTAATTTTAGTTCAAAATCAATACTCTGAGCTTGTGGTCGCTGAAAATCATTTTCAAGTATTTTGAGTCGGGTTACAAATTGGCTTGGATTTCCTTTGAATCAGGTGAACTTTTCTGCAAGTTTCATCGTTTATCAATGCAGTTTGTCGTGCAAAGCGGAGAGCAACACATTTCTTTATTCACTGTATAAAGGACATCTTCCAAAAGTTTAATCAAACCTCTTGTTGTATAAAGAATTTCGGTTGAGATTTTGCATTAACGGTTGTTCGGATTGACTCAAAAATATTTAACATTTCCTGCACTTCTACAATGAGTTCTTCTTTGATATCTTTCAAATTATTGTATAAAGATCTTGACGTCGGAATCACATTGGTTTTATAAAACTCCCTTAATTCATTTTGACTATATGACAACCATCTACGTTCCGAATCTTTCAAAAGAGTTTTATTAATCTTGGTGTAGAAACCGGTAAGTGCATCACCTAATTTATCCATCATTTTTAACAATTGACTTTTATTTGGCATTTTTAAAACTGGTGATTCCGATGGAACATCTTTAGACTTGGAACTATGATTAAAAGTAGAAGGAATTAAAAAATATGTTTGTTCAGCAAAAATTTCTTGTTGAGGAACAAATGTTTCTTAAAGTGCATTTATTTTGTCATAGTTAACTTGAATCATTTTGTTTTTCATTTTGTTTTGACTTTCTTCCGCATCCTCTAAAGTTTCCTCTGAATCAATTGAATTGATTATCAACTTTTCACTATGAAGCATATCTCCATCATACATTTTAGGTTGTGATGTAATGGCCATCTTGAGACGTTTGTGGTGCTGATAACCCAAACCCAACTTTAAGAAAAGGACCATAAATTTTATATGGTTTCTAACCGAGCATGTGAATTGTTTAGAGAGACTGACCCATTTTGTAAACAATTCGATCATGAGAACTCAATTTTTCTTCGAGATCAAGAATATCATCAAGATATTGATTTTCTCGCTCTTTAAAAGCCTTTTAACTAAGTGATTGCATGTTAATGATTAACTGTGCATTTCAAGGAAACAATCACTTTTGAATTGGATCTTTTCTTCAAAGTCGGTCAATTTTGTCTTTATCATTCCGTAACTCGCGTTTCAAATCATCACATGTTTCTTTATATTTTGATCACAAAACTGCTTGTGTCTCAAATGTTTTGACCAGAAACGTCTCAAGCTCCTGTTGTACCAAATCTTTTTGCTTTTTAAGCTCATTATTCACACGTTTTTGTTTTTCAGCTTCACGTTGTACATTATATGATAGCATTTGTATTTCATTATTTTCTTCATGAGCAATTAAATCATGTGTAGACGTACCACCCTTATTGTTCACATACGTACCATCAAATATGATACTAGAATCAATTTGATCATCATCTGTTGTTTGAATAATAGTTTTACGTGTCACTTGACTCCTTGTTCATGTGCCGTTTGTGAGTCATACCGACTTACAGCCTTGTCATCATATGATGGCACAGTGTCAGTAGTTTCAGCAGCTGGTTGAAGTCAATCCATCAACATGACGAATGCAGTTAATTCATCCAACAATTCCACACCATATGTTGTTGAGATGACTTTCAACTTCATCCTTCATTGCTAGCAACATTTGTTCTCTAAAATACTTAGCATCACAACGTGGTTTTGACTTGTCTTACAAGAATGACCTTTCTCATTGCAATTAAGGCAGCTGCAAATACCTTGCTTTATTAGAGTAAATTAGTTTTGAGTATACCTAAACAATCTGATTGCTTTCATCACTTGCATTTCCTGCATTAAACATTTGATTCCTATTTCTTCCCATGTTCTTGTTAGCAATTCTAACTTAACCTGCAATCTTGATTTGGTACTGTCAACTCGTCCATCTTGAACCACAGCTTAATTTTTTGTGTTTGATGACACACGAAGACGATTGTTGGTAGGTAAAGAGAACTTCTGAGGGATTACTCAGGCTAATAATATCATAGTGGTTGTAAGCTTATCCTCTTGAGAATCCAATTGGTAAATCCTTGCATATTCGCATCGTAAATCAACAACAATGAGATGTGTGACACGTAGATGAATTGTGGAATAAATAAGAAGAATTACCATGTCCGATGTGATGAAAAAAGCAGTTGAATGAGCAAATATAGCGAATGGACATGATTCTTGTAGCTATCTTGCCTAGATGCTAGAACATTGTGTTTAAATTGTACAACAAATCATATAACAGATCATATGAGATGACTTTGTCCAAGTGATGTGGATGAACCATGGTAACAATTTGCTCCATCTGGTTGCTAACCTATTGAGAAACTTGGTGATTGCCACTGAATGGACGAACATTATTAACGATCCATGATATTCACAATGTCCGTAACATGTCACACACAATCCTAATATTCCCCTCTTTATGCTGCTTGCAACCTTATCAAATTTCCATCCATATGCTGGAGTGTGTCACAAGACATTAAATCACATCCATGCATTAACCTTATTGATAATGTTCCCACATGTCTTTAGCATTCACACTCCACTGAATGTAGATGTCATTGGGGTTTGCTTGAAGAATGTAATTCATAAACCTAACATCAGCAATATATTTCTTTTTATCACCCTTAGTCATTTTGGACAATGGTTCAGGTATTTGTTCTTGAGGGTTATTAGGATATAACCGATGGTCTTTGATAATCCATGTTGTATTGAATACCCACACTTTTCTCTTCTTCAATTTGTCTATCCAAAAACCTTCTGAATCGACTTTCCTATGGAATATAGTTCCCCTTCTCAAGCATCGAAGGTCTTGCATTCTCTCCTGAATCAGCTAAGGTTTGCTGATTTGAGGTGGTAGACATTGTTGTATCAAATGGTTACAAAGAAAACTTGGATCATTTTAGAGATAAAGTATTGTACTCGTGAAGTGAACGAGCAATAACAACCTTGACTTGTACTACAATGAGTTCCGGGAGTAACAAAAAGACTAGTAACACTTAACTGATACGAAAGCTCAAGTTCCAATGATTAGAAGATACGAAACCCTTTTAGATGTGTTACGAAGCCCAAAGAATGAGATACAAAACCTTTGAACAGTGTACGAAACCTCAAAACGATGATTACGATAACCTTTTCCAATGAGTTACGAAACCTTCCAATATAAACCAATGTTACGAAACCTCTTGAATATAAGAACTAATCCTCTAAGAAACCTCAGACTGTATTACGAAACTGTTAGATTAGATCAATTTCAGTCACACATCAAACAGAAAAGAAGAATAAAGAAAATCTAGAGAGAGAGAGAAAGTAACTAAAAGAAATAAAATCAGAAAATGTTGACTATGCACTTAAGAGATATAAACAACAACCCTTCCTAACATGCTAGGAAGAGATTTCTAGTTATAAATCGAGATAAGACCCTATTGGTTTATTTGGCTTATGTTGGGCCAGACCAATATAAATGGGCTTTAAAAGCCCACACCTAAGGCCCATGTACTTAAAAGTGAGCCCTAATCTACATTTTCTTAACAAGGCTCATGAGTGATAAAGGACCATCATTTTACTAAATACACGGTCTAAAAATCTCCTAATTTAATATTTTTTTTTCTAAGGGGTGTCATCAATTTGGTGGATCTTCTTTTGACGTCTTGAGTCTTGTGTTCTTGGGAATTCTTTTAAAGATCCTTCTGCATGCTTGTGATCATGGATTTTGATCTTTAACTTGATATCTTTTGACAAAATACTTATATCGCGGTCTTTGGCTTTGATTTGTCTTAACTAATGAGATCTCTAAATCTTTATCCTTGAATCTTTATGCCGCCTTGCGATCTTGTATCTCTACCTTCGTGCTCAAGGTCTTGAAAACTTGCTAACAATCTCCCTTAATGTTTCCTTTAACATGATTACTTGTACCACATCATGGTAGGAGTAGTACCTGATCCACTTGTAAGATATATCTTTGTTATTGTCCGACAACCTTGTCAAAAATGTTCTTTTGAGGAAGTGCTTGTACATTAGAGATTGCAGAAGACTTTGATAGTTTGAGCTTTCATCATAATAAATCGTCTGTCATTGACATGATGTCTTAAATCTGACTCCACTGAGGAATAGGTTGTAACGCAGTCACTGAACCTGAAATTGATGTTGTGATAAACAGCAGATATAGACGAATATGGCTTTATCATTCATCTTGAGTTCAGTTACATTAACCTCCGGTTCTATGAGGACCGTTTTACAGTATAAATACTGTACCTGTGATCATGTAGGTTCAATTTTAAAAGAACCTCCTTGACAGGATTTCCAGCTCAAAGTTATTAGATCCTCTAAACGTGATTGCATTAGATCACCGTACTTGCTTGTTTCTCATTACCGTAACAAAATCTCAAAGCAACAACCAGTAAGTAGTGAATCAAACTAGTTTACTATCTTTCTGGATAGATCCATCAATTCATATACTAGACCAAAATCGATATCGAGTTGACATAAGCTTGATTCATTTAGAATCTCGCAAGTCACCTACCAAGAGCTTGTTTGATGTTGGCTCAAGAATGAATTCATCCTCCTATAACTAAAGAGTATCACTCTGATGTTTTGGTAATTATCACAAGGATAATGCGTAGGACTTTTTGATACCAGATGTTGTATAATGGCGTATGGCATTGTATATTAGAATTTTGTGTCCTATGAGTTTTATGGATCATCTTTTGTCCCTCGCTCTAACTCTATAAGTGCACATTTGTTATTTAGTAATCGAGGCTGAGCGACTGCCATCCTTTCATATCAACGATCTCAAAATGAAAAGCTGATATAAACAGTTTATCTCCGTGAAAAATGAAACATAAATCCGTTTTGGAGATCTGAGTGGCGATGGAGGGTTTGCATTGCATCACGGTCCATTATGACAGACTTTCAATACAGAATCACTTGTGATTACGATAGATATGTATATGACCCTTTCTGCTGGGTTGTATAAGGCTTCTTCTTTTCCACCCGTTTAACCTTTACAATTATTATTCATTCTTATACCCCTCAGTGCTACCATAGACTTCATACTATTTACCTTGTTTGTTTTGTTCCAGCACTACTCATCCTCATCAGACACAATGCCCTTATCGCCACTTTACTCCTTTTTTCGATCATACCTAGCTTCTACTCTTGCAAGGGAGTGTTCCTGGTAGATCCCCAAGTTGTGGCTATATCAAGAACAATTATACCGAACCTTAGACCCCTTAGGACCCTGTGAAACACCCGTTGGACGATCTTTGTGTATTGCCATGAAAATCCAAAAAACCCATTTAGATATAAAATCAATCAATTTTCTGAAAAATCATTTAAACCCATTAAGTGTTTTCCAGAGTTTAACCAGAAAGCTCCCCTAACATATGCACCATATTATGAAGAAGTGTTTCGCCCTCTAGGTTTTGGGAACTCACCTTATAGATTAAAGATCATTCCTTATTAACCTATTGATCACATTTTTATCACTATTCTCCACCTCAAAATTAATATGTGTTTACAATATTTGACAATTAGTGAATTACAAACAAGTTAATGTCTAAAATTCACATACCTAACTAAGTCTTGGAGAACAGGAGGTCATGCAAATGAATCATATTATTCTAACTCCCCCTCAATTATAAATAGAGTGAAAAACTTGGAGGGGGAGTTTTTGAGCATATATATTTTTGAATAGAATTTGAAATTTTCTGTTTGAAAATATCTTAAAAAGTTGCTAAACAGAAAATGATGTCAGATGTATCTTATTAATTATCATTTCCTTAGTGCTTCTCTGAGTAATTCCAAAACTTTAAATTTTATATACATGCTCAAGACCCGAGAAGATAAAACTTCCCGTTGTGTAGGTTAAATACAATAAATGATCATTTGCCTTCTTTGGAACCGAGTCCTAAGCTCACATTTACTTAGAAGTCTTTGATAAAAATTTGAATGGACATGTTTTGAAAGCATTTGAAACTCTCGCTCGAACTTCATTTATATACCTGTGTCAATATTAATCAACATTTCTAGGTATGTAAATATTATCGATTGTTGAGAGACATGTCGGAGAAGATATTTTTCGTATTTTTTAAAATTTTGATTGTAATTTTGTTATCCTAATTATATAGTTTTTGTATGTATCTGTTTCTTCTAGGTTTTATATTTTTGTAATTTCTTTCGAAATAATTTATATATCAAAATAAAGAGAATGATCAAAAATAATTACAAGGCGAAAGATTCCATAGCTGTGATAGTTGTTGCTAGAGTTAAGTAGATGATGTTGATATCTTGTTATTGACGTTTATCAAATCCATCGCAGTATTTAACACAAACTTTGAAACAACCTGATTTCTCCATTTTGAATATTCATCGAACAAATGGAACCAATATCTTTCCAACGCTATCATTGACTCATGACAATCATACTACAAAGTGCATAGGAGAAAGTGTTGAACCATAGAATTTTAAGATTTGAAAATCCTTTAAAAAATTCTTAGAAAAATAAGGTTCAATAAACTGTTTTGAAAACAAGAAGAATTTATCTTCTTTTAAGGTAAAGCCACTAAAATAGTACACTCCACCTTTTATCTGAAGCTTAGGTTATGCACTAAAGAAAGAATGTACATAAAGCAATTGACCTAGAGATAAGAACATCAATCAGTAGATTGAAGTAGGATGTTCCTGATCTTGATAACCTGCCAAGAAGAAGAAGCAAAATTCCGAAAACCTTTGCTTGAGTTCCGAGGAATAGAGTACCTGACATTGTCACACACAGATTTTTCAACTTATTCTTGGTGGTACAGATGCAGTTAATTTTCCTAGAAACACATGTCAAAAATTCTTCTAGTTGGAAATCCACCTAAGACAATTCTAGGTTTGTCTACAGGCCTAGATGAAGCAAGACATCCTTTGGTACCCTACTCCTTCAATTCTGGCAATTTGCCTTATGTTTTCTTGTTGATTTTTACGGATTAGACAGTTAGCACTTTGGTTATCAGCACGATAATCAGTCATTTATAAAATTAAGCACACAGACTCATGATTGCCCAGTACTAAACATTGCTTACAAAGAACAGAAACAATTTTGGATTTAGCATTTCTGAATGGCAAGCGAATGCAATTACAATCAGATACATGTCTTTGATTCTTAGGAATTAGGGGAATTCCTATGGTTTTCTTCTATTTTCTCGACGTTATTCGAGAGGCAACTACTCTTAGACTTAGATGAAACCCTATCAGTATTAGAATTGCTCCTAGGATGTGGTCTTCTAGTCTTAGCAGTGTTGTTTACTCTGGTAGAAGAAAAACCGTTTGAGTCAGAATTAGCTTGTTGCTTATGAATAACATTTGGTTGTGAAACAGTGATTGGTTTTATCCTAACGCTTGTTTTAGCGGGTTTGTTAGGAACAACATTATCTACCCTAGAGGTCTTAGAAGGATTAGTCCTAAAGATTCTAGGGGCAATCACATTAACAGTTTGCACACCTTTCGATTCTCGTGTGGAAGGTGCCGAGTTTGAAGTGATTGGTTTAGACAAAGCATTCGTCTTATCAACTTTGGGGAGAACCGAGGATTTTGGAAAGGGAGTAACAGAATAGAGTTTTGATCCAGAAGAAGAATAAAAAGGTGGTTTCCCCAAGATTGATTACTTTGTAAACATAGTATTCGTTCTCATACCTTTTGAGGTGCCTTTTGGTTTAGAAACCTTATCAAATAACTGGGCTCTTAGCTTAGCATTTTCATAGATGGTGTCATACAATTGTCTTTGCAAAGAGTTAATTATTGAATTGGTCTGAGCATGCATCACTTTGATAGAGTCAAACAGGTTCTTGTATGTGGTCTTAAGATGTTCATTCTCTTTTGCATAATTCTGAACCTGAAATTCTAGTGATACGTTCTCATCTTTAAGTTTCTGAGACACCGGATCAAGGGTATTTGATGCACATTGAGTATCATTCCTCTTACCCTTGAGATCTCCCAACTGAGATTGAAATCGTTCTATCTTTTGTTGCATGTCATTATAAGCTTTATCATACGAAATCTTGTCATATTTGCGTTCTTCACATTTTTGTACCAATTATTCCAAAGAATTGCGTATTCTTTTTCCTTTTTAATAATGCAATTTTCAAGTTTTTCTTTCGTACGATCAAGCTCAGTTTGGAGATCAGTATACTGCACTTCATGAGTAAGCATATTAAATATATCATGATTGTAACAATTTTCATCTTTGGGTACCTCAGTTGATCTATCTGAGTAATAGATGAGAGCATTGTCAGACTGAGTTCTAGATATGGATGCTTGCTGCAATGTATCCTTTGAAGTGCAGTTCACTTTTACTCTCTCAGTTTCTTCATAAGTATCTGCAGCAGCCATGAAGTCAAATTCCTCTTGAGTGCTTTGGATCCCTACTTCTTCCTCTTGAGCAATCTGTAGTTGTTGCTGAAGATAAGCAACATCCTGTTTTCTTGGCTTTACTATGCAGTTACTGGCATAATGACTCTCTCTTTG
>BQNB010117842.1:0-18753 GCA_026074375.1 Tanacetum coccineum
TGTCTTTAATTCAGTAGGTAGGTTTTTTGTTTTTAGCTTATTCTGTTTGCTTATTATTAGTCCTTTTAAGCTTAATGGGTCTAGGTTTCTGGTTTAAATATTTGTTCTTAACTTATTTGTCTTAGTATTGCTTATTGGGTATTTTAAATAAGCTGCATATTATGTCATTTCATTCCAAAAAGCAAAATACATTAGCCTAGTCTGTCTCTTTTAAGTAATGATTCTAGCTTAATGTCTTTATCGTGTGTGCTTAATCTTAGCTTAATTTTGTCATTAACTTATAGCTCTTCATCTGTTTTAAACTTTTAGCTTATTTTCTATAGCTTTTTAGTGCTTAATTTTAGCTTATAGTTTGTCAAAAGTCCTTTTTAACTGTTTTTTTTATCTGTCTTAAGCTTTTGGTAGGTTTCTAGCTTATTTTGTCTTCTTATTTTTATTCATTTGTGCTTATTAGGTCTAGGTTAAGTTCTATTTTTAGCTTATTAAGTGCCTTATTGCTTATTTAGTCTCTTAATGTCCAAACATTTTAAGTTAATGTCAAAAAAGCTTATAAGCCAAACTGTCAGCTTCTTTTTAAATTTGCTTATTTTTGTCTTATCTTTAAACTTTTTCAAAAAGAAAACAAAGAAAAATATTTTAGCTAAAAGGGAAGCCACGGGTTCGAACCTGTGACCTCTCCCTTTCACCCAACGCCTCAACATACACACTCAATACCATCTGCCCTTGGGACTTTTTCATTTGTATCTTGCACCATTAAATTCATATAGTGTCTTTTTCAGTTTTAGCTTATTAGACTATTTAGCTTATTCACTACTTATTTGTGTTAGCTTATTTTCCCGTTTTATTTTTCTTAAGTCTAGATTTGTGCAAAGTACTTTTCATTAATTTTTCAGAATTTTATAAATTAGTCAAATATTTTTAATAATATTTTTAGATTAATTTAGTTTTTAATTCATAATAATAAAAAAATATATATAATTCTTTTTTCTAAAATTATTTTTAGTCATTTAGGATTTATAAAAAATGAAAAAAACATTGTTAGGGTTAAATTTTGATTTATTTGCTTAAATGTCGCATTTTTTAATTTCCCGTTATCGTTTTTACTTTAAATCTTTAATTGTCTTGTTTGTTTGCTTGCCTTTAGTTGCTTTTGTGTTTAATTTTTAGAAGTAGAATCAAAATTCAAAATATTTTATATTCAAGCATCAAACAAAATACTTTCGTGGAATTCAAATTCATCTCTTGTCGGGATACGACATCCGAGAGATATAATATTGTTTGTCCTCAAGCAATTTTCTTATCAAATGGGATACTTACTATACTATAATTAGTTTGAGATATTTAGGATATATATTTAATTATATATAGACTATTTGGATTAAATCATGTACCAAAATGGTCCCCGAGGAGGAAGATCGGGTGGAGAAATTCATTGGAGGTCTTTCCGATAATATCTAAGGAAATGTGATTGTTGCAGAACCCACGAGACTACAGGATGCTGTTCGAATCGCCAACCACTGATGGATTAAAAATTTTGATGTAAAAGTTAAAGGGCTATGTTGTAAGAAACGCAGAGAATAAGAGGAGATTGGACAACAACTATAGAGGCAACCGTGGGCAACAACCACCCCACAAACGATAGAATACTGGAGGCCAGAATGTTGCTAAAGCCTCTACGGCTGGTAACAATGAGAAGAATGGTTATGAAGGAACACTTCCTTTCTGCAATAGGTGTAGGCTACACCACGAGGGACAGTGTACTATGAAGTGTAACAAATGTAAGAAAGTTGGGCACTTGACAAGAGATTGCAGGGCTGTAATTGCCACAACTACTCAAGGAACTCCAGGGCCAAATCAGAGGGTTATTCCGTGTTTTGAGTGTGGAGCACAAGGACATTACCTGAAGGATTATCCCAAGGTCAAGAACCAAAACCGTGGGAATAAAGCAAGATTTCATGATGCAAGAGACAAAGCATATGTCCTAGGAGGAGGTGACCCTAACCCGGGTTCCAACACTGTCACGGGTACGTTCCTTCTCAACGATCATCATGCTTATATGTTATTTGATTCGGGTGCTGATAGAAGTTTCGTATCAAATACTTTTAGTACATTGCTAGATATCATTCCCTCTGCCTTAGACGTTAGCTACGCTGTCGAGCTAGCTGACGGAAGAAATTCAGAAACCAGCACTGTGCTTAAAGGCTGTACATTAGGATTGTTAGGACATCCATTTAATATCGACCTGATGCTCATAGATTTGGGTAGTTTTGACGTTATCATCGGCATGGATTGGTTAGCAAAGAATCATGCAGTGATTGTCTGTGACAAGAAGATAGTGCGTATTCCTTACGGAAACGAAATTTTGATCTTTCAAGGAGATAAAAGTGACAAGGAGAAGAAATCAACGTTGAGCATTATATTATGTGTAAAGGCCCAGAAGTATATGGAGAAAGGTTGTCAACTATTTTTGGCGCAGGTTACGATGAAGGAAAACAAAGACGAGTCGAAGGAGAAGCGACTCAAAGACGTGCCGACTGTACGAGACTTTCCAGAAGTCTTTCCTGAAGACTTACCTGGATTACCACCAATACGACAAGTTGAATTCCAAATCGACTTAGTCCTAGGTGCTGCACCTGTAGCTCGAGCCCCGTATAGATTAGCACCATCAAAAATGGAAGAATTGTCTACCCAACTACAAGAACTTTCTGACAAAGGATTTATAAGACCAAGTTCCTTACCCTAGGGAGCTCTGATTTTGTTTGTCAAAAAGAAAGACGGCTCTTTTCGGATGTGTATCGACTACCGTGAACTTAACAACCTTACCGTAAAGAATCGATACCCACTTTCAAGAATCAAAGACTTGTTTGATCCGTCGCAAGGATCAAGTGTGTACTCGAAGATCGACTTGAGGTCTGGTTATCACCAACTCAGAGTTCGTGACGAGGATATTCCAAAGACGGCATTTAGGACCCGCTATGGTCACTACTAGTTCCAAGTGATGCCCTTCGGGTTGACTAACGCGTCGGCAGTGTTCATGGACTTGATGAACCGAGTATACTTGGAAGCGCGAAGACCAAATGCAGAAAAAGTACCCTCATCTTTTTGCTAACCCTGAATCCGCGTCTCAAGCTACGTCCTAAGCTTTGAGGACAAAGCTCTTTTAACGGAGAAAGGATGTCACACCCCATAAATTTTAGGTCAATATTTTAAACCTTTCTGATTAATATCTTTGACTTTTACATGTTACGTTTGAATCTGACAGTTTACCGAGAAGTTAAACCGCGTAAATCTGAAAAACATCATTGGGCGCGTCCCGGCATCGGTTATTAATTAATTTAGGCCTTATATGAGATATTTTAACTTTTATAAGTGTTTTGTGATTTTTAATCACTTCCGATATTAATTTTAGGGTTTTATCTTTTAAATTGCGTTTTTCGCGTTTTTGACCTAACGGAACCCCGGAAACCCACAACCTTTTCGTGTAAACTCTAGTTATCGTATGTCTCATGTTTGCAAGTAAAAAATTTCGTTCATATCTTCCCCCTCTATAAATTTGGATGCCCAAAACCATAACTATATCACCTTGAACTCAAAATTAAATAAAAGGCATCTATTTTTGAAACATGCACCCATGTGTACATGCAAGTATAGAAAATGACACATGAGAGTGTCACTCTCATGTGTAGATATCCCATGCAACATTCACATGTGATACTTACACATGTTGACTTCATTTGACCAACTAAAGACCAACTTATGCATCCATTGTGAGCCATGACTTAAAAATTGAACCCATTTGGGTCCTTGTGGCTAGTTTCGGCCGAACCCAAGACCACACACACCCTTGGTGTGGTTGAGTCCCATGTGGCCACATAAAACCCTAAACCTCAAGTGATTGGTCCTATATATATCACACAAAATCATAACTTAGGGTTCTCATATCATTTCTTGCCTCTTCAAAAATTCATATCTTTTCTCCCTCATCTCTTAAAACCCACGACCAAACCAACGCCCTCTTAGGGTTTCATTTCTCTTGATTTCCTCCAAGATCCAAGTAATCTAGGCTTATTTACAAGGTTATCTAAGTTATATCCAAGTGTTGTTTGGTTGATTTCCAAGGGTTTTCTCAAGGTTATAAAATTAGGGTTTCTAATTTTATAAGTGGGTTTTATAGATCGTGTTCATTTTGGTATTGTTCTTTGTGATTTCTCTTTACTTGTGTCTACATTCTTGTAATCATCATTTCCCCCATTGTTGCCCATCTCTTGTTTCATTTCCTTATTCTTATGAATACTGTTCAAGTTTAAGAATCCATGTGTTTGTGTTACTTTTTAAAAAGAAATAATAAAAATATCTTGGTCAACTTTTATTAAATATGGATGTATTATGATTGTCTGTTTTAAAGCTATGGTGAGATGAGATTGAAAAGTGGGTTTGCAACAATAGATATGATGAGGTCTAGGATAGATTAAGATGTGGTTGTCGTTGGTTAGTTTGGCGAAAAAAGAAGTTTAGGTTGGAACTAGACACTATGACGGTTTATGGTATAAGTTTATGTCATCTTAAAAAAATATGAGTTGCTGTATTTTAAAATGTCAATATGAGGTTGTAGGACACTTTTAAAAATGTTTTTCAATAGTCGAAAAAGTTAGGTGTTTTTGGATTGCTCGTTTAGTTTAAGATAGATTTCCGTATACTAAACACTAAAAACGGACTTTAAACGGCCAAGTTATGGCGAAATGAAGTTTGAAACACTTTTTGGAAAAAAACAAATAATGTAGTTGCTGTTGGGATTAATAAATAAGGTTTACGGACACTTTCGGGCTTATTTGAGCTTTTAAAACCTTCACGAAATATATAGAAACCTTAAGATATTGATTAGAAACTTTAGAAATGTCATGAACATATCTATGTGATGTCGAGACTAACAAAAATGTAGGGTTTCTAAAAATGATATATGTTAGCATATATTAGTTAAGTGAACATACGAGTTAAGCGTTTAGGTCGAGATAGTGCGTTTAGGAAAAATGGATATATCATTTTATAGGGGACGGTAATTACGTCCCGAAATCTAAAACTTACAAAAATAGAAAGTTACTAAATATAAAATAATTGGTACATTTTTCGGATAAAAAATAAAATGTCAGGAACGTAACGAAAAACTCTATAATTTTTATTTAGTCACATACTTTATTATAATAAAACTATAAGCACAAACACACTTGGATGTCTTTTCTCTTGATAGGTATCGTACAAGTTTCGGTTATCTTTCGTTTTCCTATGCACGTCGTTTATTTTAGGTCGGTGTAGGAGTCCTTGGACTTTATTACTTCCTCGTTGATTTATCGATTCCCACTTGCTTAAGGCGAGTTCATTAGGCCCTCATGTTTTTTTTGATTTACAAATGCTTTATACTTTGGGTGAGAAACTTATTTTCTTTTAAAACTGGACACAAGTTATTAACAGTGAGTATTTACATGTTATGTGTTGCATAGTTGCTTACAAACCAATTATTGCCCCGAATATCATGAACCGGTAGTCCACCTATGGCCAATTAGATTGGTTAATGTGAGCGCGAATGAATAAATAGATCTTATTTGGGGGGACTATTACCCCTCATCTGGGTTGTTGGTTCTAATTAGTCGCGAACAAACAGGATAATTTCATGTCAATTGTGCGTGTGGTTGGTCTTTCGGTTTGGGACACCAGTTAGGGGCTGGAATACTATGTGGCATGATATGAATGCCATGTGTTATTAGCATCGGTGTTCATGTGTTTTAGGGCGGCCTAGCATAAAACTTTTTATGTGATTGATGCTAGTATCCGTTATAGAGTAACATAACATTTTGAAATCTTGTGGTCCACTCTATTAGTACTAACTTAATAACCTATGAATTCAACTAACATTATGTTGACTTTTTAAACATGTTTTCTCAAGTGTTTAGCTTGGCTTGATTCTTGATGCTAAATGGAGTCTATGTGCTATGTGACTTCGCCGATTTCAAGACTTATCTATTTATATACTCGTTGTCATTATCAAACTTTGTTATGCTTCCGCTACATTTAACTTTCATATGATCGATTGTAAAACTTAAATTAATTTTCTTTATGCAACGAGTACAACTTTTTCAAACGTCCATGATTAATGGTCGTTCTTTATCGCTTTGTGTTCGGATTGTTATGACGTCACGCCCTCGGACACGTATTCCGTCCAGGCCCCATCTGGGGGTGTGACATATATCGTAGAAACTGTAGTATTAGAAGCGTCTCATGGATAATATTTATATGACTAGCACAAAAACCCTACCACTAAAAAAAACTCCACCCCCAAAATGTGAGGTTCACCCTAGATCTTTGGAATTATACATTCATTTTTTCATGCTTAACTCGAGACGTGTGCCCTACGGGTAGTATTTAGATTCTATTAACTTCCTTTATCGATGATGCATCCCGAGATGCTAGTAGATAGATTCGTTTGTGTGATTAGGATTTACTAAGTGATAAGGGACATTAGGATAACCCTTGTTTCTAGCATGCATTTGTTATCGTTATGATGATCTCATTGGTCATATAACTACCCCCACACTCTTGCTATGCACTTATTTTTAGTGCAAGATACCCCTAGTACACCCTTCTGAGCCTATCCTTTTAGCGATTCTCGTAATTTTCTAGTGGATTCTGGATTATTAATGAAGAGTATTCTTTACACCCCACTAAATGTTACACCCAAATCACCTTAGCCTTCCTTGTATCTACTCAATTTTAGTACATTATTGTTATCACAATTGTTTAACCTTAGTTAATTCTTTGCTTGATTACATTGTTGCTAAATCGAGTCTATTATTAGTATATACAGTTTTAGGACGATTGAGATTCATGGTAGTTTTTTGATGTGTCGTTGTGCATAGGTAATATTTATTATCAAGTTTTACTATTTATATTTTGCCGACTTTACCTAAAAACAACACTAACGGGTAGTGTACCCGATCAGTTGTAGGTTCGTTGGTAAGTAGGGTGTCGATCACTAAGAGCGAGTGTTAATACTTAAATCTATCAGTATTTTAGTTATCTAAGTTAGTCCTAATTTATTCTATGTTATACCTAAGTTAAACCTAAACTAACGCAAAAGGGGGTTTTCAGCCTGAGAGACTGGCACGAGTTTTGGTTTACCTAGACTGAGATGAGGGCGATTAACACACACAAGTTGATAGTTAGAAGATAGAGAAGCGGTCAAGCCTAATGTAAGGAAAACGTATTAACCATATTTAATCTAATAAAATGCAGGTTTTAGTTTATAAGTGCAATGATTGTCTTATCTCGTTGTTGATATATCATTCCTAGATTTAGGCGGTACTTCTTCCTAAAACCTAGATCTGGCAATTCTGTCACAATTAACCACATCCGCATAAAGTACTCATGGTTGATTATAATCTATCTTAGGAGACAATAATGGTGATCTTATCGAATCCTAGCTCATCGAGACTTTACTAACTTACTGCTTAACGACTCTTTATATACTAGTAGTCAATTGTCCAAATCTTTACCCAAGGAATCAGAATGTTATTTGTTGATCCTAGGTTACCTGCTAGTCCAACTTGTTCACTAAACCAAAGGCAAAGACAGGTCAATATTTGTGATCCTATTACTCTAGATATATAAATTGCAGATATGGAGAGCTATCCCAGCATCTAGCTAACGCTCTATTTGTATTCCTAGATCCAGTTGAATGATAGGTCGCATACTTAAGCACATAAACGAGTATAAATTGATAAACATAATTAACACATAATGAATAAAATGCAATCGAGATAAACATAAACCAAACGTTAAATTATCATAAACATAGCTAATACCTCATTGTAACTATACAAATGTCATAGACGAACGATTAAGGTAAACTAAATAATAATGAACGATACCAAAAATCGAACGTGTATTTAGAGTATAGAAATTACAAGGGTTTTCTATGGATTGAATTGCGTTGCAAGACCTTCTTGGATTCTCTTCTCTTCTAAAGATTGAACCTGGTGGTTAATGCCTTCTTTTTAGTCTTCGGTATATTTTTTTACTCTTGGTTTGCAGACCGAAATTCGTATTTAAGGTTCGGTATTTATATTCCTAAAATTTAGTTGATATGCAGTATTGAAAGAGTTCAATACGGTGTATTGGGGTTTCTTGGCCTGGCTCCATGATCATTAGATTCTAGAACATTCCATGACTTGTAATCCAATACGACGTATGGCTTTCTTCTAGATACGACGTATATATCTTCCTTCATGGATTCTGAGTGAAGTTTAAGGCACATATATGCCGTATCTTCCTTGATGGATACACGTATAGGTTGTCAGAACAATAGTCTTCATAATTTCTTTGTTTAAGCTCCAAAATGCGCGCCTTTTGATTAACTTTCACTCTTTGCTCGATAATTACTACAACTAACAAATATAAGCAATTAAGTACCATTTCATGCATAAATAATGTAGAATGAGCAAATAGCTAGGATAAATGATGCTATAAAAAATAGATGTTATTTGATGTCATAAAATATCCCCGCACTTGAATCCTACTTGTCCTCAAGTAGACTTTTGAAAACTTATGAAAATATATCCCAACCCAAGGTTTAAGATTTTTTTCCTTTAAGCAATTTTTTGTTTAATTACTAGCACACAACCAATTACCTCACGAAAAGGGAAAATGAAAACACTTAAATCACTCAACTAATCTATGTGATAACATTTAAGTAATTTGCTTAATTGCTTGGTCGTGACGAGTATTCTATTATAAGCTTGGGAAGGATACACATCTCCACCACTAAAGCTAAGGAATAACAAGTCTAAAAAGGTAAATTAGGTTAAGGTTTAAGGGTTTGCTCATTCTTTTCAATCTCTATTGATACCAATATTCTAGAAAAGGCGACAAAATAATAAATGCACGCCCAAATCCATAACCATGACACTTCCCATTGCTCAGTCCTTTACTCGAATAAGCTAAAGAATAAGATCAAGTAATATTTACCAATAGTAGTAAACCAACAAGGCCGACGAACCATATATACACATCCAAATCCATGGAATAGACATACATGATTGCTCAGATCCCCATTCGAGTAAAACTAAAGGTTAGGATGAAGAATGATACAGGGTAGGGGATAACTAATCCTTTCCCAATAGTAATACACTAACAACGGCGACAAAATCACACATACACAGCCAAATCCATGAATGAGACACATGTGATTGCTCAGTCCCTCATTCGAGCAAACCAAAGGTTGGGGATTATTCATGGGAAAATTGGTGTAAAATAAAACAAAATAAATAGATTAAGTCCAAACATATAAAGAATAGTGTTGCTAGCTACTTTCCCGATCATACACATAAAAAGACATATATTAGACTAACTCATGCTTCTCATGAAAACAACCTTAATTGGTGTTCCCGTAACATCCAACTCCCAATCATCCATAATATAAAATACAACAATAGTGGCGATATCTACCACATGATACATGAAAATACATAGTTGGTTTATATTGCGACAAACTAAAAATAATATACAACAAAACTTTACATCGTTGGTTTATAACACGTACCAACGAATAATCGATCCTTGCAAATAATAAAATTGGTTAAGTTCAGATGAACCGATTATCTCACAAACCTCTCCTTTTTCTCTCTTTTTTAATTTTTTTGTTTTTTTTATTTTTTTATCATAAACATATACCAATAGACTGAATAAAGGTGTATTTTTCACCACTTCACGAACATGACAAATCTGAATAATTAATATCCAATCATACTAATAAAAGTAGTAACTACACGAGCACTAAGATAAACTACTTTCACATTCCCAATTGTATTGTGCAATTTCCCGACCTAACCATAGATAGAAAATATGCATTGCAACAGGAAATACAATACTTTACACAAAAGCAACTAGTAACCGATTAAGGACTTAATCTATAGGGTAGGCTAAGGTGTAAGGGTTTAACGAAACAAACATTTGGTGGTGTAAAAAAAGAAAGGAATGGCTCAACATGTTTTTCTAGGGGTATCTTACTCTTAAAATGAGAGTAAACAAAAGGGTTTATACATGGGTTAACTAACCAATGTAGTTAGTTAATATCACAATATGTATAGGCTTTTTGGTGTAATCCTAGAAATTTACCAGTTTAGAAAGGTCACTCTATCTATTAAAAATAGTGCTTATTATTGTGGTCTCGAGTAGTATACCAAGCCAAGTTTTAAAGTTTATTACAGTCACTGACACACTCATATTTTTGTGGAATTTAGGGTAAAAATTAGGAAATGAAATAGGCTAAATCCTCACAATTGGAAATTAGGGTTATGTGTACGGGGTCATGTAACTTAATAATTTCATAAAAAAATATGCTAATTTTTTTTAAAATTTAACATAAATTAGGCATATTATTTGTAAAAATAAGGACAAGTAAGTGTTCTAATTCTCCTCCCCCCACTTGAAATATACAGCGCCTTATTTGTATAAATATAACATGAAAAACAAGAAATTAAAGAATTAGAACAGAAAACTCCCATGAGATTTGCTCGGTATGATCCTCCATGTTGCGTACATGAGCAATGATGTGTGTTGTAAAAACGTTTGAATACTAGCATGAATACAACACACATAAAATTCCAAGAAATAAGCACACCAACTTCATTTAATCGTCCAGTAAGGTTCCTGTATAAATGCTCAGAAAACAAGTGTAATTCTATCTTCGGATAATCGTCAGTTAGAAAATAAAAACTAAAAACAAAAACTGTACAGGAAGTCGATACGCCGTATCCATGTTTCAGGATACGCCGTATTGAGACCTGTTTTAAAAACCCTAAGTACGGGTCAGATGTTGAATACGTTGTATTCATAGTTATGAATACGCCGTATCGACAAATATGACAATAATGTTTTTAAAAGTGCGAGAAAATAAAAAGGATAACGTCCAAGTTAGGGTCAATACACTGTATCCATAGAGTTTGGATACGCCATATTGACTACATGGGAAGACAAACTCGATAACAAATTGAAAATTACTCCATAGAGTTTGGATACGCCATATTAGACTTGCTTCTAGCTTCACTCCATCTCACGTATGCTTACATGTCCATGTGTGAGCAATTCTTCAATCTTCACATCCCTTATGTATTCGGGTCCCAAATTCAAGACTCCTTTATAGAAACTTTAAGCTTTTGATATGGGTACGATATTCCATTCAGTCATGTGCACTTACTTTTAGCAATGGTCGCATCTTGTTACATTGTTCATTAATTAGGTGTTTAAACCTTGGATGTGATCGCGCCATTTGATAAGTCACACTATCGTTACCATTTTAAATGGTAATCATTTCATCAAACCGCCTTGCTTTTACACAGATTTCGCTACAAAATGGTTTTTCAACTATAACATCACCTATTCCTTAATCACGGTAAGCATTCATATTTTCTACAATTGCAAAATCAGTCACAACAAAAAAAATTCCAACAAAAATAGGCGCATTGATAAAAGCTCCAACAACATTTTTCCCTTTATATTCCGTTTTATCTTTCATTATTGAATTATAGAACTTTTTAGACATAACATTGATTGATAAAATTAGGAAAAAGTTCACATTCACATGTTCAAAACCTATCATGCATGAAAACTACAAGTTATAAGCACAATCAATATGGATCTTCTTATTAAAGTTACAAAAACTAGGGTATTCATTAACCCCATTACTTATCTTATTATCATCATTCCTAGTTTTGAGTATATCCTCCATGGGTTCATCAATCACTTCACCTTCCTTAATCATTGGACCTAAGTCTTTAACTTGATCTCTCCTAAGCTCTAATGGTTCATTTAGATCATTTAGTTTAATATAGTCTTCATACACGGGGTCTAGTGATCTATTCAAGATTAAAGCTTCTCCCATTAGCCTAGCTTCTAAATCAAGTTCCATTCATTCTCTTAGTTCTAACGCATAAACTCTCCTAATTATGTTACTAGTAGGAAAATCACTTTTAAATACAATTTTGTCATCCCCTACTCTTAAAGTAATTTTTCTCTTAAACACATTAATTTTAGCATGAGCAGTATGTAAGGTCTTCCAATGCTTAAGAGGACTTTGATATCCTCGGGCATATCTAGAAAAATAAAGTCTACTGGGTAGACAAACTTATCAATACCTACTAATACATTTTCTGCTATACCCTTGGGATGTTTTATTGTTCTATCGGCCAATTCAATTATCAACTTAGTAGGAGCTAATTCACCTAAACCTATATTGGTAAAGGTTGAGTAAGGCATAACACTAACGCTAGCTCCTAAGTCAGCTAAGGTTTTTTCAAAACAAATATGATTAATATGGCAAGGTATAGTAAAACTTCCTAGGTCTTTTTCCTTTGTAGGTAGAGAATCTTCAAGAATTGTCGAGTCATGCATGTTCGTTGATGCTTCGTTTTGGTACCTCATCCTCGGTTTTTCCTGAAGTAACCTCTTTAAGTTAGTAGCAGATTCTTTTCTATCCATCAATTCAACCAGTACCATCTTCTCTTCATTACCATCATCAATCAATCGACTTAGAAAAGGAATTATCGATTGATTCAACTTGAGAAACTGCATTCTGTTTTGTGGGCTCGATACGGCGTATCAGATGGGATCAATACTGTGTATCGAATGGGATCGATACGGCGTATTGAGGACATGTCAGCTTTAACAGTAGTCGAGATCGACTTGACATGATCTCTCAGGTTTGTTTTAGTTTTAGCCAGAAAGACTTCCAGATCCCCCCTCTTGAAGTACTTTACTCATTTGGCCAATTTGAATTTCTAAAGCTTTGATCGAGGCTCCTTGATTTCTAATAGAACCATTCGTTGAAGCTCGAATTTCCTTGATCAAGTTAGTGTTTTTGTCATGCCTTTTTGTAGATTCATCCATAAACTTGCTTAGTGATTCTTTCATTGTTTGTCTTCACTCTTGATACGAAGGATTTCCATTGTCTCGTTGGTAGAATCCTAAAGCAGTTGCTCTGTATCTTCCTCCTTGGGGGAATGGTACTCCAAATTGAGTGCAATATGCTTCTTCAAGTGTTTTTCCTTCTTATTTTAGTGGACAATCCTTTGCGTAGTGCGGTCTACCGCATGATCGCATCCAACTTGAGCAACATAAAATTTTCATTCACCTTCTTAATTTCTCTTCCAAGGTTGTTTAGTTGAGCTTGAATAGCAGCTAATCCATCATAAGTTTCAGTACTTCTAGTCTTAGTAGATGTTCCATTATGCCATTTTTATGAATTATCAGCCATATCTTGGATGGCTTTCTTAGCATCAGCAGCCTTCATATATGGTATGGCACCCTTAGAATCAAGAATTTGTCTAGTAGGTACATTGAATCCCTTGTAAAACAAGATTACTTCCTGCATATCTGTTAAGTAATGTTGAGGGCATCTTAATAACAGTTCTTTGAATCGCTCCCAAGCTTGGTAAAGAGTCTCGTCAGGCTCTTGTTGAAAGTTATTGATTTCCTCTATCTTTTTAGTAGTTCGGGCAGGTGGATAGTATTTGCTCAAACATTTCTTCTTAAGAGTTTCCCAAGTATCAATTGAACCATATGGTTCATTCCTTAGCCATCGACTTGCATATCCAGTAAGCGACATAGGGAAAACTCAAAGCATTATTTGATCTTGAGTCACATCAGGTATATGAAATAGGTCAACAATCTCATGAACCTTCTCAATGTGTTCGTTAGCATCTTTATTATCTGATCCACTGAAAGTATTATCACATAATTCCTTAAGAAATTAACCCTTCAACTCAAAGTGAGCCTTTTCATTAATCTTAGGCCTAGCAATACTCGATCCATAATATTCTCGGGTCTTAGTCATGTATTCCTCCATAGTTGGTTCCCCTATTGCTTCTGTAAATTTTTCTTCAATTTGATCTTCAAGGTCAAAAAATAAATCAAATTCTGATAAACTTAAATAATCAAGACTCGTTGTCTTGAAAAGCTTCCTTGCTTATTATAATACTCACTTTGGTTCTTCGTAAGTTGTAAAGAGGTCTTTGGTTGAACTCTTGGTTACGCACTCCTGAAACCGAGGATAAACAATCAGTAGGATAGGCTCGGAAGAGAGAAAATACTGAAAACTATAAACGAGAATGGAATACGAAAAATAAAGTTTGTTGTTGTATCAGATGATCGATACGTCGTATTAAATTAACTGAATACGCCGTATTGATCTGTTGAACATAATATGTTGTATTGGTTACGAAAGGGTGATACGCCGTGTGGAAACTAGAAGGGGGGGGGGTTGAATACTTTACAGGTTTGTTTTACATTTTAAAAGTTTGCTTTCAAAAATGTTTAGATCTGAGTTATATGTTTAACCAATCCACAATATGAACAAGCAATAACTATCTAAACCAAAATTAGATAACAATAATAATGTAAAGAGATAAGGAAAGGAACAACCAAACCAAGACACTAAGATTTTATAGTGGTTCGGCTACGAAGTACCTCTTCGCCCTACTCCACTCCCCGAATATCCGACTCGAGATTTCACTATGTCAACAAGCTCCCTTTAGGCAGAGAAAAGCGTTTACACGTCGCTTATGTTATTTTTCGACACTAAGCTAGATGTCGAGTCCTAATCTTAGCTAGAACCAATCTACCACTTCACAATCAATACACACTCACTAAATCTACACTATTAGATTTACACACTATCCGAATCACACAAATACACAAGATAATTACAATAGAGGTTTGGTGCCTAGAAGAAAGGAGGAGAGATCACTAATCAACACTTCGTTTCTTGGCGAATACGAGTGTTCTTCTCTTGCACTTGAAAGAGAGGGAAGAGATGAGAAGAAGAGATTAGATCACTTGAAACAAGATCAAGAGATGTTAGTGATCAAGATATTTATTTAGAGAAAGAAGGTTTTTAGAGAGAGAAATAAGTGTGAGAAAATTCATGCAAAGAGGTTTGATTTTCAGCAAGGGGTGGACCAGTATTTATAGACAGGAAAAGCCAACGGAAACTGGCGGCGGTCCTGGTGGTACCATATATATAAGGGGGCCGCCAGGCCTATAAGGTGGCCGCCAGTAGACTCCGCTCTCTTTTTTGTCTTTTTGTGGGGAAGGTTGTATCTGGTATAGAAGCTTCTGTTTTGAGGAGAAAATTTTAAGTTTTTAATAAAACTTTTCTTTTAATTAGAAAATATTTTCTATAATTAATTTTTTGAAAATCTTTTGTAAAAATGTAATGGATGAGAAAAATATTTTCTTGATCAATAATCATGCTTAATGATTTGTTTGTTAATACCTTAAGTGATCACTAATCTTAGAAATGGAATTTTACGATTTATAATTTGTAAACGTTTAATTTTATTGTAAATGTTTTACATTTTGTTATTATCAAAACGTTGAGAGGTAGAAAAATATAAATAATGTTTTTAGACATTATTTGTATTAACAATCTCCCCCTTTTGATGATGACAAAATATAAACTCATTTTAAATAAAATTAAAGATGTCAAATTATTAAATGAGTTTTGTTCCATTTCTCCCCTTTTTTTGTCGAATTCAAAAAGGATGATCGTCGAGTTGTTGTAGGAAGAAAGAAATTGACTGTATCAAGACTCCCCTTTAATGCATGCTCCCCCTTGTTTGGGGCACCAAGGGATCGATCTTACAAAAATTGTGTGCTATAAAACAAGGTTAGAAATACAAGTGCAAGACAAATATCTTGTAAAGCAACACATGATTTTTAAGTCACCCAAAACAGAGTTTCATTCAACCAACAAGAAACTCATTCAATATCAAATTCAACTAATACATTCATACAACATAAAATAAAACTGGATCTAATACGAGCTAAGACAAATTCATACAATATTTGTATAAATCATTACAATAGAAAGTAGATAATTATAAAGACATAATAAGGCATAGACCTACACTAGTGAATTCTTAAAGAGTAGAAGATGCCATAATCAAAAGATGGGTTGTTTATTATTAGGTGAACTTGACCTTTTGAGATTGCTCAATTATGGTGAGGAGGTTGTTATTAAGGATGGAAATTGAGTAGAAGGACCAATGATGAGAGATTTGATACGATTTAGGTTATCTTTTAATGTATCAAATAGATTTCGGGTATCCAAGCAACAATGACAAAATTCTGAATGAAAGTTTACTTGTTCTAAAGAAGGTGGAGGGATATATGGTGAGGTAGGAGGTAAAGGATTTGTGGCCTTAATTGCTTGTTGGAGATTTATGTCAAGCAGATTTGATAGGTGATGAATTTCATTCAGGTTTTGAGTTGAGTTTTGTAAAGGTGAAGAGTGGGAGAGAGAGTCATTTGAGATAGGAGAAGTGGGAGTAGTCCCAGTTGGTGGAGGAGAAGGTGGTGAAGGAGGAAGACCATGACTTTGTCTTCAAGGTTCGAGAATGGACCTTTGGTATTTTTATGAGTAGTCACGAGGGGATTTGCTAGAGGATGACATTGAGAACTTGAAGAGAAGTGAAAAGATTTAGAAGTGAAGATGTGATTGAGATGAAGAAGAATGATGTTCATATATAGAGGAATTTTGGGAAAGGCATGGTATTGGAGAATAAAGATTCTAAGAAGTGTTTTGTTTAGAAAGGAAAGAATGGCTGGAACTAAGAAGAATAGGGTCAAAGTTACAGAAAAAAGGGGACATGAAAGTTTGTGGTTCCCCTGATGGCGGTCCCGCAAACCTCAAGCGGTCCCATATATATTAAGGGGCCGCCCTTGATTTTGGGGGGCCGTTCTTTAGGCTTTTTTACCACATTTTCCAAGGGTTAATTGTTTTTTATAATAACGTAAGTAGGTTGGAAGTATGATAGTGGCATTTCCATTTCTTCAAGAATCACATAATCTAGCTAAAAGAGAAAAGAAATCATGCAAATGATGCCAAGTAGAATCATATAAATGACTTAAAGATCAACTAAGTTTCATATAGCAAGCATGAGATAATAACATAGATATGCTTTTACACGTACTTGAGTGGCCATTTATAGGGTTAAGAAAATATTACATAGTAATAATGTCTAGTAATAATTCATAAGAAATATCTCAACCATCATTTGAATCATTACTTGAGGCTTCTTTAGAAGATATGTAGATGATAGATTGAAGATTAGTAGGATGAACCCAGGGTTTCATGGATGGCCAGTGTGATTTATATTTTGATTTTCATAGAAGAGGATTAATTTTGATGATGTGATCATATAGACGATTTAGAATCATTCCATATAGCATTGGAGAATTTGGTTTATTTTAATCTTTTCAACTCGTTTGGTTAGAAAGTAGGCAAAGTTGAAAGGAGTACTTGTTAGAATGCAATACATCATGTGACATGATGATGCAGGAAGAAATGGTGAGTCATTTTGAGTGCCAAAGGCATTATTTTGAATGAAATCATTTCAAGATCTCATGTCATGACGAAGCTCTTCCTTGAGGATTTTGTTTTGAAAAATGGTTTGTCCGGTTGTTGTGATTGATTGAATAATTTCATTTGGTGTTGGAATGTGTGTTTGATAGGGTGTGTTTAACTCTTGATTAGTTTTCAAGGAGTCGAGAGATGATTCTTTAGAGTAAGAACATTCTCCTTCACATGGAATGGAAAGAATCGAGGCGAATGACTCGAGTGAAAAATTAAATGTTCTTTTTAATGCCAAGAATGTTAAAAGGATATTTTGATCATCATTTTTGGAGTTTGAATATTATTGAAGAGTTTACTGAATTTTAAAAGGATATATTGAAGAGTATAATTCAAGTAGAAATCTTGGACAAATCCCTTCATGAAGTTCATATATTTTCAAAAGTTTGATAATTTGAAAAGGAGTTTGAATATTATCATATTTAGTGGATTCAGGAGACACATAACGACCTTCATGAATTGACCTACATTCTAGGTTTCGAATGACGGGTTTTAAGATGTCAGGGATATAGTTTTCATATGAGATTGTTGGAACATATGATTTTGTGTATCGTAATTTATCTTCCAAAGTCATTTCATCTAGAATTGAAAAAGATAATTTTAGTAAGGTTCCTTCATTTAAAGAGATGTCTAGTGTGTGCCTAAATGTGACAAATGTGGAGTAACGATTAACTCGACCTTAGTTTGATTTTGCTCATTCAAACATGTTGAAAAATACATATGAATTATGTATCTCAACCTTTGTTTATAAGATCATTATGCATGTGTTTGAAAATGTTTTTAGGTTGTATTAACAATGCATAACCACAATTTTATTTTGTTCCTAATGTGAGTGATTTGAAAATAAAATTGAGGTTTTGGTTCAAAATCAATTTTTCGACAAACTCACTAATGTATGTAAATCCTATGTCTACGGGTAACATATTAGTTATACATTGTATCCTAGTAGTCCTAATTTTATGAAATTGAAAGAAAAATAGAAAATCCCCAATTTCAAGTTTTGGTGTCCATCATGAACCCTAGACTCAAATTGATAGAATATGGATGAAATGACTTACAATAGTTGATCTTTAAGATGTTATGAATGATTATAGGTGTTGATTTGGTCTTTAATTAATGTTTTAATGGGTTATTTTGAGTTTTTTTGAGTGGTTTTGGTCGTGTTCGTCACTTGCAGCACGAAGAGGGGTGTTTGTTTTTGTGGTTTGAATATTTTTTGACTAAGTGTAAAATATGGGAGTATGCTGATGGCGGTCCCATAAAGCCTAGCAGTCCCAAATATATTAGGGGCCGCC
>BQNB010117843.1:0-21105 GCA_026074375.1 Tanacetum coccineum
CAGTTTTTAAATGACCCTTATAATGGTCGTTCTCATATCTTGTGCTATTGATCTATGAAGTAATACCCCCGGAACATCATATTCCGCTATGGCCCATTTTTGGGGTGTTATAGATTGGTATCAGAGCCAAGGTTATAGAGAACCAGGTCAAACGTTTTTACTTGGTCTATAACTGTTTTCAAACATCGTATCATTCAAAAGTGTTCCAAAGGGACATACATACATTACTTATTTGCATATAGTATACATTCTTACATGTCATGCATCATTTTAGCATTAGTTGATTTTACTAAGTGCTTACATAAGTTATATACGTGCTTATAATACATTACGTATATTATTGATGGTATTATATAATATACTTATACAAGTTTATATCATGATTACAGATTTGCCATGTCTTCAGACAACGCTTCATCCACTATTACCTATACTTCCGTAACTTCCGATTCAAATAGACCATCATCATGGGGCATTCCACTCGTGAATGCCGGCAAGATTCTGGATATAGACACGTACGAGGAGGTCGCCCAACAAGGGCAGGCCCATCCACTGTCACCTGCCTATGTACCTGAACCCATGGAGTTGGATGAGCATGCATCAATATATGTTCCGGAGCCAAAACACCCAGAGTACCAGGCACCATCAGATGATGACATTCAGGTGGAGGATACTGATGCAGATTCTATTGATTATCTAGATGAGCTTGAGGATGGAGAGGAGGATGAAGATGAGGATCCTGAGGAGGATCCTAGTGAGGAGCATGATCCCAAGGATGACGACGATAATGATGATACAAATGACGAGGATAAGGAGCCCACTTAGGACGAGGAGGAGGAGGAGGAGCACCTAGCTCTGGCTGATTCTTCTATAGTCCCTGTTGTTAACCCTGATCTCTTAGCTAGGGATACAAAGGCATTTGAGACTGATGAGTCTGCACCTACACCTAGATCACCTCAGACTAGGATCCCTTTTTCTTAGACACGTCTCTGTAGGGCATGGAAGACTGTCCAACTTGAGCCACCTATGTCAGCATCCATGAAGGCATGAATTGCTGAGCATGCTGCCGCACCTATACCACCCGCCAACCCAACCTATGATCAGGCACCATTGGAGCATAGGGCAGCCATGATCCATATGAGAGATGACATCCCCGAGGAGGACATGCCACCTCAGAGGAGATTTGTACTTACTACTCCCCTACTGGGTGTGATGTAGCAGAGAGTTCTGCTGCTGCTGCTGCTAGAGCACCTAGAGGTCAGTATGATTTTGTTGATACTGTTGAGGCAGGACAGGGTTTGATTCGTAGTCCTGGTCATGATGCCCGGACTATTGCTAGAGCTGCTGACAGAGCAGAGGATGTTGGTTATGTTAGAGCTTTACAGGCTTCTGAGCATAGGATGATGACTTCCATTGAGGAAGTCAACTTGAGGGTCAGCTACCAGGCACAGGTTCGCAGGCAAGAGAGTGAGGATTTCTATACACAGCTGCATGACGCTCGGACTGACCGCAGAGACATTAGACTAGAGATTGATGTAGTGAGAGGCCAGAGGACCGCTTACGAGACAGAGTTGCATGAGGTACGCCAGGCTTACCTTAGTTCTGAGGCTCAAAACAGGGCATTATTGGCACGACTTGAGACACTAGAGACTCACATGAGTCGTATGGAGTGGCAGCGCCAGAGAGCTGAGGATGATGCAGTCAGACAGATGATGCGTACCCATGTACTAGAGGCTAGAGCTCAGATTGATACGGTGGAGGACACCGGCAGTAGCTGTTAGTTGTACTTTTCATTTCTAGCTATCTTGTATAGTCTATTAAGTTTTATGGGTAACTCCCAGCTAATAGACTCTAGGACGTATTTTCATTTTCTGTACTAGATCATTAGTGGTCATTTTGTATCCAAACAAATCATGTACGATTCGACATTATGTTATGAAATGTTGATGTATTATTGATTTCATTTTATTCATTCTCCATTGTGTTATGGTGTAATTATTATTATCATATCAATTTGTATTGACATTGAGATTATATCTCACGTACATTGTGTTCTTGTGATTAGTAGAATCATGCATGTAACAAGACAAGGAACAAACGATGCCACGACTCCAGAATCAATTCAAGCTATGATTGATCGGGCAATCCAAAGAACTCTACCATACTCGGGATGATGCAAGCCAAATTGGGTAAGAGGTCATAGAAGGCATGTGCAACCTGCACGTGTCTGTTCCTACACCGATTTCATGAAATGCCAACCCTTGAACTTTAAGGGAACTGAAGGCGTTGTTGGCTTGTCTCAATGGCTCGAAAAGATGGAATCGGTATTTCACATTAGCGGTTGTGCCATTGGCAATCAAGTGAAGTTCGCTACCTGCACTCTGCTAGGTGTTGCACTAACCTGGTGGAATGGTCATGTGAGAACCTTAGGTCATGATGCTGCCTATGCTATGACTTGGGGAACTCTCAAGAAGAAGTTGATGGACAAATACTGTCTAAAAGGTGAAATCAAGAAACTTGAAATTGAACTATGGAATCTTAGGGTCAGGGGACACGATGTTGCAGCCTATACTTAACGTTTCTAAGAATTAGCCTTGATGTGCACCAAATTTCTTACTGGTGAGACCAAAAAGGTTGACAAGTATATCAATGGACTTCCTGATAACATTCATGGGAATGTCATGTCTGCAAGACCCAAAACTCTTGATGAGGCTATCGAGTTGGCCAAAGACTTGATGGATCAGAAACTATGCACTTATTCAGAAAGACAGAATGATAACAAAAGGAAGGCTGATGATTCATCAAGAAACAATCAACAACCCCACAAGAAGCAAAATGTAGCTAGGGCATACACTGCTGGCCCAGGTGAAAAGAAGGCTTATACTGGAACTCTACCTCTGTGCACCAAGTGCAATTACCACCACACCGGGCAATGTGCACCCAAATGTGGAAACTGCAAGAGGTATGGTCATGCTACCAATGATTGTCGGGTCAATACCAACAACAACAACAATAACAACAACAACAACAAGAATCAAAAGGCAGGAGCATGCTATGAATGTGGTAACACCGGTCACATCAAGAAGAATTGCCCAAAACTAAAGAACCGTGGGAATAGCAACGGGAATGGCACAACTCAAGGAAGAGCTTATGCTTTGGGAGGAAGAGATGCTAGCCCGGACTCTAACGTCATCACGGGTACGTTTCTCCTCAACAACCGTTATGCTATAATTTTGTTTGATACTGGTGCGGATAGGAGCTTTGTATCTAATACCTTTAGTGCCTTGATTAACATTACCCCAATATTGTTAGAAAGTCATTATGACGTAGAATTAGCCGATGGGAAAATCATAGGAGTTAACACCATAATCGTGGTGCACTCTAAACTTCATGAATCATCCTTTCAACATCGACTTGATGCCTGTCCCACTCGATAGTTTTGACGTCATTATTGGGAATGGATTGGTTAACAAAGTATCATGGAGTGATCATCTGTGATGAGAAGATTGTACGTGTTCCTTTCGGTGGAGAAATGTTAATCTTTCAAGCAAATAGAAACAACCAAAGGGAAGAATCCTGACTAAATATCATTTCGTGCACTAAGGCACAAGAGTATTTGTCAAAGGGATGTGATGTCTTTTTGGCACACGTTACCACGAAGGAAGCCAAAGACAAGTCGGAGGGGAAGCGACTTGAGGACGTGCCAATTGTCAGAGACTTTCCTGAAGTTTTTCCTAAAGACTTGTCGGGTATTTCACCAGCTCGAACTAAGTAGAGTTCCAAATTGATTTGGTACCAGGTGTTGCACCTGTAGCACGGGCACCTTATCGGTTGGCACCATCCGAAATGAAAGAACTGGCAGAACAACTTCAAGAACTATCCGACAAGGGATTTATAAGACCCAGATATTCACTCTAGGGATCCTCGGTCTTCTTCGACCAAGTAGAAATGAAAGAGGATCGTTTCGCATGTGCATCGATTATCGTGAACTGAACAAGTTAACGGTGAAGAACCGTTACCCACTTCCTAGAATTGATGACTTGTTCGATCAACTTCAAGGGTCGAGTGTCTACTCGAAAATTAACTTACGATCAGGTTACCATCAGTTGAGAGTTCGCGAAGAAGACATTCCCAAGACCGCGTTTAGGACGCGTTATGGGCATTATGAATTTCAAGTAATGCCTTTTGGTTTGTGATTGATTTGATGCTAACCCTTTTAAATATATATATATAAATAAATATAAAATATACTTATAAATATATAAATACAAGGATAAGAATCAAAAATCTCTCAATTGTAGTAAATCCAGAAGTATGATTCCCGGGTCGTTATCCCCAACGAGGAATGCGATTGAAAGTCAAGAGTCGTTTTGATAATCGATGCTTGAATGGAACAAGGTTTAGATTGATTTTTTAAACTACGGGAAAATTAAGGGCAATTTAAACTTAATAAACAATAAGGCAAAACAAATATAAACTAAAAATGCAAACCGGGAATCCTAAACGTGACCTAAAAACCCTAAATTATCAAAATTAAGTTCTAAAATGATCTTTTTGGCTTTTATAAGTCTTAATTGACTAAAATGCTAGAACAAAAAAACTAGACCAAAAACGGAAGAGTTTAGGGCTTAAAAACACTAAAACGTGAACGGGGTTCAATCCCGTTCTTTAAAAAATCAAATTTTGTAATTTTACCCTTACAAAAGCAAATCTAATTTTCCTAAGTCCTAAATGTTAAAAGAAAATTTTCTAAAAAGGAATTATATTTTTTAGACTTTTTTATAATTTTTTATGAATTAAAAACGATTTTAATAAAATTAATGGTTTTAAAAATACTAAACCTATTTAATAAAAATTCTGAAAAAATTAGCAAAAGTGCATTGAACAATTGAGGAATCTAATAAAAATAAGCTGGAGAAAATAGCTTATTAAATAAGCTGTGAAATAAGCTAAAAATCAGCTTTAAGCTAAAAGGGCCCAAACGTGTCTAAAAAGATTGATTTTGCAAAGTAAAATCGAAAAAGATCCCAGGGCGAGTGGTAGTGTGTGTGTTGTGTAAAAACATTTGGTTGAATTGGGGTAGAGGTCTCGGGTTCGAGTCCTGCTCACCTTGACATCCTCCCAATGCCCAAATATTTTTTACTTGGCCTTTTTTTACACTTTTTTGAAGACTTAAAAATAAGCACTTTTTATAAAACACTTTTTTATAAACCCAAAAGAGCACAGAATAAGCTGTTAAGAGTGAGACTGAATAAGCAGGACTTACTAAGAACACTAAAGAGCTAACTGTTTAGCTAATTAAGCACTAAAAAGCAAACCACAAAGAGAAATAAGCTAAGGCAGATGATAAGCTATCTCTAAAAAGCACTTAAGAACAAAAATAAAGCAAGTAAAATAAGCTAGAAAGACATAATAATAAAAAAAAAGCTATGAAACTTAGGAATTTTAAGCTAATAATGCAAATAAGCTCAAATAAGCTCTAAACTAAAGGAAAATAAGCTAAAATGACTTAAACTAACCTAATAAGCTATACTAAACCTAAATTAAGCAAATGCAATAAGCTAATAAGACCTACATAAGCGAATTCAGTTTTTGGCTAAATTGTTTAAGCAAAACAACCTATAGTGGAATTTTCTAGCTTAAAAATAGCTAGAAAACGATCTTATGGTTAGTGGCTTATACAACTAACAAAGAATGGCCAAAAAGCTTTCAATAAGCAAACAACAAAGAAAAAAGCAGTTTGAAATTCAAATAAGCACTTAAAAAGCTTCATGAAAAAGCTATCTCATATCTGTTTTGATACTTGGACACAACTTTTGCAAACTTTTGCATCTTAACCAAAAATCACCAATTGTGAGATTAAATTAAGCAAACAAATATAACATTATGACTAATATAACCTACAAACAGATTAAGATTTGACCTCAAAGAACAAGAATCAACAATCAAAAGAGAGTTTGAAATTCAGGATAAGTCACAATAAGCAAATGAAAAAGCTTTTTCTCAAATTTTCAAACACTTAGCACTTTTTTTGACAGACTTGGCAAAAACTTAAAACAACAATGCAGGCTTTTAGACTATGATTCTAACATGTTTTTAACACTTGCACAAACTCAAAAACATCACAAAACAACAAGATTCAAAGTCCTAATCAAATAAGCAGATAAAATGAGACTTAAGCGGGGATCACAAATTCAAACCATAAATTTTTAAAACCTTAAAAATGAGATTTAATATTTAAACACTTAAACAAACTGAATTTTTGGACTACTTTAAGCTAAACTAAACTGACTCAAGTGTCAAAATGCAATTTTGACCCATTTTAACCCATGAAAACATTTAAAGCAAACACTCCCTTTAAATTATGTATCCTTTTTAAAACTTGATTTAGAATGATTTAAGCCACAAATTACCAAGACCAGATGTTAAATAAGCTATATAATCAATATTAAGCAAATTTAAATAACAAATAAGCAATCAAATAAGCTAAAATAAATTATACAATACTTTAAGCTATTTACACGAACAGTATAAAGGGAACTCAAAACAAATAATTTCTAAACTATAAAAAAAGCATAATAAGCACTAAACATCATAAGCAAACATAAATAAGCAAATATAAGCAAATAATAAGCACAAATAAGCAGTTGAATAGTAAATAAGCTAAAAATAGAAAAATAAAACTTACAAAGGCACTGACTCAAAAAAAAAAATAGGGCAATGAGTCTAAAATAGCTTATCTACAAGCTCTAGCTTATCAAAGATAAGCTAGTAGTGTCCATAAGCCCATCCAAATCCGACTTATCATCCATTAAGCTGTGGTATTTGAGGGTGATATATTTTTTTTTTGTAAAATTTTATTAAATACCTTATATATAAATAAAAACAGCTTAACATTTGCTTAAATTAAGGGTCTTTATGAGCTTATGGACAGATTCTTGATAGTACTTTTTAAACACAAATGAGTAAAACGGGTTTTAAGCTAAAACTTTAAATTTCATTAATTCATAAAGAAAATTACAATATTAAAAGGTTACACTAAAAATAAGTGAAAATACATCTATGTAAATACTAGAAAAACTGTTTTTTAAGGGCTACAACATGACTTATTTATACTAAGCCAGAAGTTCTAGAGTTCTTCTTTCTTTGTGAGAGCTCATGCAGGTGTGTTTGTTGTGTGAGAGGTATCCAAGAGTCATCATAGCCATCCAAAATGAGTAGTGTTCAAGTCACTTGATCATAGCCCTTCATCTTTTGTCATGTTCTCTTGACGAATAGGGAAGCTAAGGATTGCCAAGGTGGAAATTGGTGGGATAAGGTTGGTCGACATAGGGGAGAAGAAAGGGGGATGATGTCTTGTCTGGTAGTGAGGACATGACACAAGAAGATGATGAATAGTGTTCCTACTTTATTTGAAGTTTGGTGGATTGGCAATTTAAGTCCCTAAAAGTGTATAACTTGGTTACAACCACAGTCCTTGTTCTTTATAAATTTGGTCCTTGGAGTTGGGTTGGTGTTTGCACCGTTAGTCCTTAAGGACTAACGGGATAAGGGTTAAGGGTGTTGTGGTTAACAGGAGTGATAAGGGTGTTGGGTTGTTTTGTTGGGGCCGGGTGTGGTATAAAAGGGGCTTGGGCTTTTTAGGTTTTTATAAGGATTTTATATAAGTGGGCTGACCCGAGCCCACTAGGTGGGTACGGGTGGGCCCACTTTGGCAAATTTAGGTTTTTGGGTTTGGTTTTGATGCTTTTTCCTATGTCACAGCCCGGGGTTGACTTTGACTTTGACTTGGTCTTTTAGACTTCTCACAGTCTTTTCGTTCTCGTGCTAGGTTTTGCCATTTTGGCTTCGATTTTGTCCTTTTCTTGGATATCCGTTTCCTGTACAATACAAATGCTATAAACAGACAATATACTAATTAGTGTTGGTGTGGATACGTTTTTTGTCTATTTTAAGTCCGTTTTTAGTGTTTCATGGTATGTGTAATGTAAACACATACCAAAATCCCCCAAATCTAAGATAGTGTCTTGTCCTCACGCAATTCTAGAAGTAAGCACTTAGAAACTATGTATCGATCCCCTCGACAAATTACCTCGAAAAGTAGCTAAGTGTTAATCGAGGGAATTGACAGAATCAGAGTTTAGAGAAGCCCCATTTCTTACCATTTCTTAAGATTGTAAACTTATTCCCTACTTATATTTTTATATTTTTTCCTTTTTTGCTCGCATTTTTTTTGCATCTATTCTAGTCATATTTCCGACTTCCTTTATTTTCATAACGTTATAAGGGATCATATACAAGTATGACATTTCATCCGAAAATGCCCCAAAAAGGTTATTTTCTTCGTCCTGGAATTTTCTCTCACTCCTAAAACCAAGCTTAACGAACTCTCCGTTATTTATCAGGTATGATGCAGTACACTACTCATATTGGCAACTTGTGAACTTTTCACTGCACAGACATATTGATGGTGTTCGTGGTGAATGTTGCCTTTGTGTTTTGATCAACAATGGATCTTCGTGTGCTTTATTGTATGTGGTGTTCAGTTCCCCCGTGTTGTAGGTGGTGTGTTGGCGAGTGAGCCATTGTAGCGTGGGCGGCTCAGGCTCTGCCCTAACGTTTGTGGTAGGGGATGCTAGTGGGGACCAGGCTTTTGACACCCACGGAGACTAGATATACCCGGGATCACGGACCTTTGGTTCAAAAACTTTGGCTTCTCGTATATAATAGCTTATTTAAAAACTTAAAATTGAAAATAGGTCATCGTTCAAAACAGATATATATTAATTTAACAAAAAGAGATCTATTTTATTAATTTTCACCTTAATATTAAACATAACAATTGATGCAATTGTAGTAACCCTTCGGACCTTTTAGCAAGGCTGCAACATCGGTTGTGTGCCGGCATGATGCAGCAAACTTTTATCAAGTTCTCGGATTTTTATTCTTACTATGGGCTTTCTTTAGAAGCCTGCAAATATCGGTTGTGAGCCGGCAAGATGCAGCAAACTTTTATCAGCCCACAGTTTATTATTCATTATATTTTTTCATTTTTCATCATATTTTTCATTTTTTCAAGATATATTTTTACTTTTTCTTCATGATAGATAGGCAGACTTCTTTGAAAAATTCATGTATAAGTTTGAACTAAGACTAAAGTTTCTGCTTATCAACTACGTAACAAAATTGTTGATTTAAAGTTTAGTATCTAAAAGTATACATTTATTAGTCCGGTTAGGTGTTATGGGAGGTAACAAGCCCAAATTTACATACACAGAGTATTAAGATGTTCCAAATAATCCCTGTTAGAATCCAAATCTTACTTAACTCTATCATTTTTGTTTCTTCGCGGAATTTCTACTCCTCGCTTAGCTAAAATAAGTTACAGGAACATGCTAGAGCTCAAACAAGCTGATCGGTCAAAATTTATTTTTATTCTACCAGCATCAAATAAAGTTGAAATTGTGACAAAACACTTATTTTATTTTATGAAAAAATTTTAAAATTTTTTCATTATCTTTAAAAAATTTGGTGCTAAAAACGAGAATACGCGGAAAAACAACGACTTGCCAAGCTAATCAAATTGATAGATCCCCCAAATACTAGAGTCTAAACATTATCCCTTATTGTTTTACGAAGGGTCGCTAGTAAATCCTAAGGTTATTTAAGTATGCTTCAATGATAACATATAGTCCGATTAGCATTAGGTGTGTTGGATTTCCCAAAATGAAGCTGAGGATTTGAACTCGAGTGATCGAAGGACAAAACCGCGAGCACGAGAGGCTTTAAAAATCCGGGCAATTCTGGACAATCACAAGAACACAAGCAAATGAGAATGGAAGAGGCACACCTCCTCATAAAAAAAACACATTATTCTATTACTATATAAGATTTAAATGCATAGATAAGCATGGGTTTCCTTCCACGAAGCGTTGTTGTAGGGTCACTTGCTGACCCAATCCTCGAATTCATGTGTTTGGGGAAGGTTTTGGAGAGCTGGGACTACAATTTTGGTACGTCCATCCAAAGTAGTGCTTAATTCGATGACCGTTCTCACCTTGAAGTTTGGCCCGGAGTTTTGAGATAACTCGACGGTGCCATATGGAAAGACATGGGCAATGGTGAACGGTCCGGACCAACGGGATTTTAACTTGCCCGAGAAAATCTTCAATCTAGAGTTAAAGAGGAGGACTTGATCCACCAACGTTGAAAAGCGGTTTTTATTTTGAGTCATGGATCCTCTTTGTTTCTCTTTGTAGATCAAAGAGTTCTCATAGGCTTGATCACGAAGTTCATTTAATTTTTTGAGTTGAACTTTTTGGTGATCACCCACGGTCTCAAGGTCAAAGTTTGCATGCTTCAAGGCCCAATAGGCTTTGTGCTCGAGCTCGATCGGTAAATGACATGCTTTTCCGTACACGAGGCTTGTATGGGGTACTCACCTGTTGGGTGTTTTGTATGCGGTACGAAAGGACCAATAGTGCTGTCATCTAATTTGTCAACCTACAATGAACCAGTTTCGCGCCCTCGTCCTTTTCAAGAATTCGTTTCAAAGCACGGTTGGATACCTCAACTTGCCACTTGTTTCATGGGTGATATCGCGGTGGAGAGGACGGTGAGTACACTCCGTATTTAAGCATGACCTTTTGCAAAAGAGTCATTGCAAAAATGGTTTCCAGTGATTCATCTTTTTGAAGAGCACGAGGGGCACCGATCGGTGCGAAGAGAGATTTTTTTTAAGAGAATTTTGCAAATCAACTCCGGGCGTCTTTGGTGGGGTAGCGCTTTGGCTTCAACCCATTTTGACAAGTCGTCGATGGCACTAGTATTATTTGTTACTCGTGGAGATTGGAAAGGCCCCATGAAAATCGATGCCCATTACAGTCACACAAGTATTTCGCAAACTTAGATGGAATTTTTAGGATTTCATTCACGTTGCGAAGTTTTTTCCTTGAGCTGACAAGTGTACAATAGGTGGACCAAGTCATGTGATCTCAGATCAATTGGTGGCCAATAAAATACTGAGTTAAAAACCTTTTTGGCGGTGTAGTTGGCACCGTAATGTCCCTTGGTGGGTCCACTATGGCAAGCTTTGAGGATATCAATAGCTTCTTGGCCCGCAACACACCGCCGGATCACTTGATCCACACATATTTTGAACAAATAGGGGTCGTCCTAAAAGTAGTGTTTAGCATCTTTGAAAAACTTATTCTTTTTTTGGGACGGGACTCCACTTAACAAATGATATTCCCCACGTGGAAAATTTGCAAAATCGACAACCACGGGTTACTTGAGTCACCACGAAAATCACCATATTAAGTGTCTCGAGAGGAAATGTTTCATTTATCTCCTTTGGGTCGAGCACATTTTCATAAGGATTTTCTAATCGGGAAAGATGATTGGCCGCGAAATTCTTGGCTCCTTTTGTTGGTCATTACTTTGAATATTTGAACTCTTGAAGGAGGAGAACCCACCGGAGCAATCTCGCATTGGAATCTTTTTTAGCAAATAGATATTTGAGGGCGGAGTGATCCGTATACACTATGCTTTTGTTCAAGATGAGGTAAGACCAGAATTTTTCGAAGGCATACACCACGGCTAACATTTCTTTCTCTGTCGTGGTGTAATGCGATTCCCGCTTCATTCATTGATCTTTAATAGCATTAGGGATATGGCTAAAGTGTTTTTCATGATGTTGCCCCAGACTTTTTTTTTTTGGGGGCCAAAACCTATGGCAAAGTCGCTTGCATCGCACATAAGCTCAAAGGGTAAGTCCCAGTCTGGGGCAATCAAGATTGGAGCTTCGGTAAGTTTTTTCTTTAACGTTTCAAAAGCTTGAATACATTCATCGGAGAAGATGAACGGAGTATTTTTCTCAAGAAGATGAGTCATCGGTCAGGAAATTTTGGAAAAATCCTTAATGAACCGTCGGTAGAAACCGGCATGACCGAGAAAACTCCGAACACCCTTTACAGTGGTGGGATGAGGTAACATAGCAATCAAATAGACCTTTGGCTTTATCGATAATCAATCTATTGTTTGGAAATCTTATGGCCAAGGTAAATTACCGTCCTTACATAAAATGATCTCTTTTTTCCAATTTAGTCATAAGCTTGGTGTATTCACACCTTTGGAGCATTTGTCCTCGAGAGAGGCAATGTTCGAATGAATTCCCAAAAGTACGAGAAGTCGTCCATGAAGGATATTCCATCCAATTTTTTCGATCATATCATGAATGATAGCCTCCATTCTCTTGGCACGTGCCCGATGCATTGCATAAGCCAAAAGGCATGCGCCGGTAGGCGAATGTTCCATTAGGACAGTGAATGTATGTTTTCTCTTGATCATAAGGTTCGATGGGAAATTGAAAGTAAACCGAGCAAACATCGAGAAACTAGTACCTCGTTTCCCGCTAATCACTAGGAGCATTTGATCCATAAAAGGCTAGTGGAAAGTGGGTCTTTTCGGGTGGCTTCATATAACTTTCGGTAGTCAATGCCATACACGCCAACCCTATCCAATCGAGTAGGAATTACTGTTTTCATCATTTTTTCATACAACGGTATAAAGCCACCTTTTTGTCGGTAGTAATGGACGGGGCTTACCCCAAGGGACTATCCGAGATGGGTAATTTTAATCGGGTCAAGGAGTTTTTCAACCTCTCCTTTTTGATGAATCGTGAATTTTTGGATTTCATCACCGTCTTTGGTGTTAGATACCGCGGTTTGTAGTCTCTTCATTAGAATCTTGTGAGTACAAAATTTCGGGTTAATACCCTTAATGTCGGAGAGTTTCCAAGTGATGGCTCGCTTGTGTGACTTCAAAACCTTTATGAGAGCGGCTTTTTCCTCGACACTCAAAAATGCATATTCGAATGAGTAGGTAAGTCCTGAGTTCGATCCTGGTAGGTTCTTCCAATTGAAGATTTTCAGTTTTAGCTTCACAAACTTTAAGTCTTTTTGAATTTTCAGGCAAATAATTTCCTTAAGTGGGAGGGGGTAATGATGGATCATCATTGAGAAATGCTTCAAGAAGAAGAATATCCCCCTCCGGGTCGTAATAAGAGTGATCAACTTCCGGTGAAGTTGGATCATCTTCAAGAGCGAGGAAAGCGTCGACTTCCTCGAGAAAAATCACTATTCCCCGACGGGAGTGCGAGTTCAGAAAAGAGGTAGCAAACGATGGGTCATCAATAAAGGTGTGGGATTTGCCAATCGCGTTCAAATCAGAGAAACTAAGACCTTCTTGAGGAATACTCCTATACAAGCCATTTCAATGACGTTCGTTCGGTTGGCCGTCCATTCATGTAATTCAGAGGAGTATCTCAAAAGTTGATCAAGATTGAACATTACGGCTTCTTTTCTAACGGAGAGTTATTCTCCTTCGTTAACATCAAATCAAAGCTACGTCGGTTTTTAATAAGGATCTCCTAGAATTAGGGGTACTCGGGATCGGCCATCACAAGTCTACGACTACAAAGTCGGTGAGCGAATTGGAAATTCCTACTTTTACGTCGACTTTCATCGGCGATACCGATTCGGTTGGGTGAAACGAATGGGTCCAAGTTCATAGAGTCATACAGAAGTCGGAGTGAGTTCCGGAGGATGACAGTTTTTCTACATGGATCAAATGGCATGAGATTTATGTCTAGCGCCAAGAATCGGCCTAAAGCTAAGCAATCATCCATTCCGGGGAAACTCATTGGTAATGAGAAATTTGTCGGGGTCTCTAGGTTTTTCGGGTAACTTTTTGAGGAGAACCACCGAGCAATGCTCATTCAACGGAGTTCTAGCCATTTCACTTAATCTTTCTTTGTTTCCAATCAAACTCTTAAGTGTAGAGCACAATTTAAAGCATGAGAACTTATAAGCATCGCGAAGCTAATTTCGAAATGCAAAATTCTTGAAGATTTGGGAAAATTTTTCAATTTGATTTGTGAGCTTTTTCGCGGATCTTTTGGTCATTAAGTCTAGACGGATATGGAATTGATGGTTTCGGGTTAGGCATCGGAGCACTAACGGGAGCAACAACGGGCTCAGAATTTGGTACATGAGTTTCAACTTGGACAACCGGAGGTTGGACGTCTTCGGTACTTCCGTTTATTCGTATAAGAGCACCGTGTTTCTTTGTACCTCAAATTTCACGTTCCAGTATTTAGGAGGAGAGACGAAGTAGTCAGGAATTTTTGGGTCCTGTTAAGAAACGGCAACTTCGGGTGTGATTGCTTTCAAAAACTTTTTGGGTTAGCAACGGTGTTGCTAGGAAGAGAACCCGAGCCCAAAGTAGAGGCAGTATTGGAATTCATGAACTTGGTAAGCAAATTGGTTAAATTGGTCATTTGATTTTGCATGTTTTGGGTTTGGTTCTGCATATTTCTCATAACCGCATCATTAGCTTTGATGTAGTTTTGGAAATCGTCCTTCGACACACCTTGTGTTCGCGGAGCGGTGAGGTTGGTAAGGCGGATCTTGGTGAACTGGGGGTTGATAAAATCGAGAGGTCGATAAATTTGGCCTGGGTTGTAATTACTTCCCACTGTTTGGGTTGTAACGGTTTTGGTTAATTCTTGGCTTTCTCCCTGTCTTGTCTAAGGGAGGGAAACCGGGAGTCGGAATTTTATTAGAAAACGGGGTCGGTATCCTGTAGTTCATTGATTGAAATCTAGCCGCGGCCGGACTTGGGAAACAATATTTTGATTATTGTCACGATAAACGTTTGCCATCGGAGGACGGTCTAATTTCGGTAAGAAAGGAGCACTCACCGATGTAACACAACTTTCCTCGACGTTTTACGGGAGTGGGAGCCATTGGGATTGGTTTTTTTTATCGAGAAGTTGGAAGCTTTCACATAATCTTTAAGTTCGGAAACATCGGGAGAAATACGGGCGTGGAATAGCTCGACGTCACTTTGGCAACACCCGGTTTGTTACTTGATTACGATCTTGGATTTGCTCTCGATTAATCTTAAGCAATTCACTGGGGCATTTTAATCAAACATTTACCACCCGCGGGGAATTCAACGAATCTTGATCATTCAGAGTTTCAAAGCTATTATAGAAAAGTAGCGAGTTGTTTGTAATTCGAAAATCCATGGATTTGGTCATGCCCGAAGAAGATCGTTTAAATCGGTCCCATGCCTCGTATAAAGTTCATCAAATCGTTGTTGAAATCTCTTGATTTCTTTCGAAGGGATTTGTTGTTTTAGAAGGAGGGAAGAATTTTGTTATGGATTTCGAAAAAAGATCATCCATGTAAGAATCGATCCGAAGGGGTTCTTTTTCAAGCCAAATACGGGCGGCCCCTCGAGGCCCGAAAATGGAAAAGCATAAGCTTAAAACTGATGTACCTGGGACGCTCGGGAACTCTCTAGTAGAGTGATCTTGTGAATATCAGAATGTGAGCCATGAGGGTCTTCTTTGTCATGTCTAAAAAATTGTTTGTTTGAAAAAGGGTAAGCAAACTGTGCTCTAGCTCAAGTTGGTCCGTGGTGATTTCGGGACAATGATGGCATTCTCGTAACCCTCGGTTTTTCAGAGGGAGGGACGGCGGGGGCTGGAGGGGGAGGGTACTTAGCATTGAGTCATAGTCCGAAAACACGATTATCGGCCATCGTAACTACGGGAGGAGCTTGATTTTCAATTGGTTCCACAAGATTGAATGGTTCAACAAAAGTCGGTGGGACTTGTTGTTGTTGACGGTTAGAATTACGAGATTGAGAACGAGTGCGCATGCACTAAAATGTAAAAAGAAAATTTATACTAATTTTTTTTCTTTTTTTTTAAATTTTTAAATTTTTTGGTTTTTCAACAATGTATTCACAATATATTTTAATAACGGACAATGAGATAAGACACTTAAACCTAATAATCAACTCGCTTCTCGGTAACTCTTTAAAGAGAAAAACGCACAAAGGAGCGGAGGAGTAGGAAAGCGCGAAGCTATTAAAAACCTTTCTCCTTTAGGGTCGTAGTTCCTAGGAACAACCCGCCTTATACCCCTCTTAGAGTTTGTTTAACTTTCAAAGGTGAACCGTACCTCACGAGAGACACAAAAGAATAAGTCTTTTGATCTTTGGTTCGGGAACTTATTAATGATAATACTTCAATTGAAAGTATTATATTGATGGTGAATTTTATTTCTTTTTATGGACAATGTTTTTAAATTTTTGATTTTTTGATTTTATTTATTTTATTTATATACTAATAAAAGAAAAATCTTTGGTATTTTTTTTATATGAAAATAAACAAAATAACTTCACACGGAAGGATCTTCAAACACAAATTGTCAAACGACTCAACAATCGTAAACAATCCTCCCCGGCAGCGGCGCCAAAAACTGATTGATTTGATGCTAACCCTTTTAAATATATATATAAATAAATATAAAATATACTTATAAATATATAAATATAAGGATAAGAATAAAAAATCTCTCAATTGTAGTAAATCCGAAAGTATGATTCTCGGGTCGTTATCCCTAACGATGAATGCAATTGAAAGTCGAGAGTCGTTTTGATAATCGATGCTTGAATGGAACAAGGTTTAGATTGATTTTCTAAAACTACGAGAAAATTAAGGTAATTTAAACTAAGAACAAATAAGGCAAAACAAATATAAACTAAAAATGCAAACCGGGAATCCTAAACGTGACCTAAAAACCCTAAATTATCAAAATTAAGTTCTAAAATGATCTTTTTGGCTTTTATAAGTTTAATTGTCTAAAATGCCTAGATCAAGAAAACTAGACCAAAAACGGAAGGAGTTTAGGCATTAAGACACTTAAAACGTAAACGGGGTTCAATCCCGTTCTTTAAATAAAAATCCAAATTATGCAATTTTGACCCTACAAAAGCCAAATCTAATTTTCATACGGTTACTCAAATGTTAAAAGAAAATTTTCTAAAAAAGAATTATAATTTTTTGACTTTTTTATAATTTTTTATGAATTAAAAACGATTTTAATGAAATTAAATGTTTAAAAATACTAAACTATTTAATAAAAATCTAAAAAAATTAGCAAAAGTGCATTGAACAATGAGGAATCTAATAAAAATAAGCTGGAGAAAACAGCTTATCAAATAAGCTGTGAAATAAGCTAAAAACGGCTTATAAGCTAAAAGGGCCAAAACGTGTATAAAAGATTGATTTTGCAAAGTAAAATCGAAAAAGTCCCCAGGGCGAGTGGTAGTGTGTGTGTTGTGTAAAACGTTTGGTTGAATTGGGGTAGAGGTCTCGGGTTCGAGTCCTGCTCACCCTTGGCTTCCCCCAATTCCCAAATGTTTTTTACTTGCCATTTTTTTACAACTTTTTAGAAGACTTAAAAATAAGCACTTTTATAAAAACACTTTTTTTATAAACAAAAAATAAGCACAAAATAAGCTGTTAAAGAGGACAGAATAAGCTAGACTTCACTAAGACACTAAAAGGCTAACTGTTTAGCTAATTAAGCACTAAAAAGCAAACCACAAAGAGAAATAAGCAAAGGTAGATGATAAGCTATCTCTAAAAAGCACTTAAGAACAAAAATAAGCAAGCAAAATAAGCTAGAAAGACAGAATAATAAAAAAAAGCTATGAAACTTACGATTTTTAAGCTAATAATGCAAATAAGCTCTAAACTAAAGGAAAATAAGCTAAAATGACTTAAAGTAACCTAATAAGCTATACTAAACCTAAATTAAGCAAATGCAATAAGCTAATAAACCTAAATAAGCAAATTGTTTTTGGCCAAACTGTTAAACGCAAAACAGCTTAGGGGGATTTTCTAGCTTTAAAAAGCTAGAAAAAACTGATCCTTGTGGCTTAGTTGGCTTATAACCAATAAAATGGACTTGGCAAAAAGCTCCAATAAGCAACAAAGAAAAAATGAACTGTTTGATATTCAAATAATTCATTTAAAAAAGCTTCATGAAAAAGCTAGATCTCACACGGTTTTGACCCCCCATTAGATAATTTTTTGCAAACTTTTGCATCTTAAAAAACACAATTTGAGCTTACAAAATAAGCATAACAAATAGACACTCTTATGACTATATACCTACTAAAAAGATTAAGATTTGGACCTCAAAGAACAAGGAATACAAAATTCAAAAGAGAGTTTTGAAATTTTTTCCAGGTTAAGCCACAGAAGCAAATGAATAAGCTTTTTCTCAAATTGTCAAACCTTAGCACTTTTTGACAGACTTGCAAAATCTTAAAACAACATGCGGCTTTTGCTATGTTTTAACATGTTTTTAACACTTGCCACAAAACTCAAAAACATGCACAAAACAACAAGATTCAAAGTCATAATCAACACATTCAAACACAAAATTTTTAAATAACCTTAAACAAATGAGATTTAATACTTAAACACTTAACAAACTGAATTTTTGGACTACTTTAAGCTAAACTAAACAGACTCAAGTGTCAAAATGCTATTTTGACCCATTTTAACCCATGAAAACATTTAAAGCAAACACTCCTTTAAACTTATGTATCCTTTTTAAAACTTGATTTAGAATGATTTAAGCCACAAATTACCAAGACCAGATGTTAAATAAGCTATATAATCAATATTAAGCAAATTTCAATAACAAATAAGCAATCAAATAAGCTAAAATAGATTATACAATACTTTAGCTATTTAAGACAGTTTATAAGGAAACTCAAACAAATGATTTCTAAACTATAAAACAAGCATAATAAGCACTAAACATCATAAGCAAACATAAATAAGCAAATATAAGCAAATAATAAGCACAAATAAGCAGTTGAATAGTATATTACAGGCAAAAATGGAAAAATGAAACTTACAAAGGCCCTTGCTCAAAACAGGGCAAATGAGCTCAAAAGAGCTTATCTACAAGCTCTAGCTTATCAAAGATATGCTAGTAGTGTCCATAAGCCCATCCAAATCCGGCTTATCATCCATTAAGCTGTGGTGTTTGAGGGGGATATTTTTTTTTGTTTTTGTAAAATTTTCTTAAATACCTTATATATAAATAAAAACAGTTTAACAATTGCTTAACATAAGGTATTATATGAGCTTAAGAATGATCTCTTATCTTTGGTAACTTTTTAAACATAATATGACGTACAATGGGTTTTAGCTAAAACTTTAAATTTCATTAATTCATAAAGAAAAACTTTTACATCTATTAAAAAAGGTTACACTAAAAATAAGCAGAAAATTACAACTAGGTAAAAAAACTTAAGAAAAACTTTTTTTTAAGGGCTTACACATGAGCTCTATTTAAACTAAGCCAAGAAGGTTCTAGGAGTTGTTCTTTCTTTGTGAGAGCTCTTGCAGGTGTGTTTGTTGTGTGAGAGGGATCCAAGAGTCATCATAGCCATCCAAAATGAGTGGTGTCCAAGTCACTTGACCATAGCCCTTCATCTTTTGTCTTGATTCCTTGACAAATAGGGGAGCTAAGGATTGCCAAGGTGGCAATTGGTGGGATAAGGGTGTAAAGGAGTTCTAGAAGGGGGTTTAAGTGGGTTTAACCTCGGGATAAGTGTAATTTTGGGGATGGAGGGTAAACAGTAACAATGGAGGGGGAGCGGGAAAAGGGGTTGTTCTGTTTGTTTAGTGCAGGGCACAAGTTTGGGTAATTGGCAAAGATGGTCCCTTAAGGTGTATAAGTGTTTTGTAAGTTTAGCCCTTGTGGTTTTTGTTGGTGTTGCACCGCTAGTCCTTAAAGGACTAACGGGGGTGTTATAAAAGGGAATGGGGAAAACGATGTGTTAAGTGGTGATGGGCTTGTTGTTTGGGCCGGGTGTTATAAAAAGGACTTGGGCCGTTTTTTAAGATTTAAGGTTATAAGATATAAGTGGGCTGTCCCGGGCCCACTAGGTGGGTACGGGTGGGCCCACTTTTGGCAATTTAGGTTTTCGGGTTCGGTTTTCGGTGCTCTTTCCAAATCCACTTCTCGGGGTTGACTTTGACTTGATTTGACTTTGACTTTTCTTTCATGCTCTTTCCGTTCTCGTGCTCGATTTTATCGATTTGGCTTCTATTTTTGTCCTTTTCTTGGATATCCATTACCTGCACAATACAAATGCAAAATATACAAATACAATGTATATTTGGTACGTTTTAGTCTGGTTTTAGTGGTCAAAGGTATGTGTAATTAAACACATACCAAAATCCCCCATACTAAGATATTGTGTGTCCTCACGTAATGCTATAAGTAAGCACTTAGAAAACTAAGAATCTCAATCCCCCTCGACTAATTACCTCGAAAAGTAGCTAAGTGTTCATCGAGGGGAATTAAAGAATTAATAGTTTAGAGAAGCCCCATTTTTACCATTTTTAAAGATATACACTTATTACCACTAATATTTTTGTATTTTTCCTATTTTCTCTTTTTTTATATATTAGCAACTAACTAATTTGACTTTCGTTATTTTCATAACCGTTAGGGATCATAGAACAAGATGCATTTCGATCTGAGAATGCCCCAACCTTGCGGCTAAGTGACCAGGCTTTTGACACCCCACAGAGACTAGTATCGGGACTCACGGACCTTAGGTTTCAAAAACTCTTAGGTTTCCCGTATACACATAGCTTATTTAAAAACTTAAAATAGAATAGTCAAAGTTCAAAAGCATATTTAAATTTAACAAAAAGAGATCTATTTATTAATTCAAACTTAATATTAAACATAATATTGATGCAATTGTAACCCTCGACCTTTTAGAAGGCTGCAACATCGGTTGTGAGCCGGCAAGATGCAACAAACTTTTATCAGTCTCGGATTTTTATTCTTACTATGGGCTTTCTTTAGAAGGCTGCAACATCGGTTGTGAGCCGGCAAGATACAGCAAACTTTTATCAGCCCACAGATTATAATTATTACTTATTATTATTATTATTATTATTATTTTATAATATATAGAGAAGACTTCTTTTTGAAAAATTCAAGTATAAGTTTGAACTAAGACTAAAATTTTTGCTATTAACTACATAAAAATTGTTGATTTAAGTTTAATCTCCAAAAATAGCACGTATTATTAGTCCGGTTAAGAGCTTATGGGAGAAAAAGCCACAAATTACATACATGAGCTCTTAAGATTTCCAAATAATCCTTGTTTAGCATCCAACTCATAATCAACTCTATCATTTTT
>BQNB010117844.1:0-21104 GCA_026074375.1 Tanacetum coccineum
TCGAGATGTCTAAACGTTGAAGTGACCTTGTTAAAAAATCGAAGGTGATTGTGAGGATCTTGTCTACCCGTAAACTTATTGCTTGTTAGCATTGATCGGTGGGACAACTATAGCATCTTCATAACCCTCGATGGGTGCTTGTAACATTTGGGCCATCGTACGATTGTCGGCCATTGGAACAACGTTTTGTTCAACAATTGGTTCTAACGGAAGATGTTGTCGACGTCTTCGAGATTGCGAACGAGTGCGTATAAAAAGAAAAACTAACAATCAAAAAGCAAAAATTTACACTAAATTATTATTATTTATTTTTTTAATAAATTTTTTTTAACGGTTACACGAAAGAGACTTAAACCAAATAATCAACTACTTCACGGTAGCTCTTGAAAATTGCTTTTCAAGGTGAGCCGTACGTCGTAGTGACACAAAGGACAAGTGTTAAATCTTTGATTACGAATTGGGAACAATTGCAAGTTCATCGTAAATTGAAATGATAATATCTCAATTGAAGATATTATATGTTGGTGTTCGATTACCAACTTTGTGTATTTTATTTCTTTTTTAAAGGACAATATTTTTTATGTTTTTTATTTTTCTATTTTTTTTTTTATCTTTTACTTATACTAAGAAGAAAAGGAAAATATTTTTTTTACTTTTAATATTTTATAATTTTTTTGGATTTTTGAATTTAAAACAAGAATGAAACTTTCGAGGACGAAAGGTTCTTCAAACCAAATCAACAAACACAAAACGTAGGAATCGTAAACACTAGTCCCCGGCAACGGCGCCAAAAACTTGGTGTGAAGTTTTGATACACAATAAAAAATATATATAAAATATAACCTTAAGAGAAATTAAGAAAATTACCAAGTTACCCTTGATAAAATTCACTCTCAAAAATATATTATTAAAACTATAATTAAACTCAAGTTTGACGAGCAAGTAAGATCCCCGGGTCGTTTCCCCAACGACTAGTGAAATTGAAACCACGTTTAGGTTCGGATCCTGATTTGAATGAAACAAAGATATTTTGGATAAGCTATTACTACGAAATTAAGAAGCAACAAATAATGACAATTAAACAAGTAGACAAATTTTAAAATCCCTAAAAATGTAAACTAAAATTTCACTAAATAAAGAAAAATTGCCGAAAATTATTAAAAATAAAAGCCCTAATTTTTATCTTTTTATAAAAGTTTAATTGAACTAATTAAAACTTAACCCTAATTATTAATTAAAACTTAATAAACTAATTAAAAACTTAACTAATGGACTAATGGTGCAAAGATCTAAGAGACTAACAGAGAAACTAACAGACTAACGGAGGGACTAACTGAAAAACAACTAGGATTGAAAAGTTACACATTCTACCCTGAGAATCTACCCCGATCACAATTTAAGGCCCGAATTAAGGTGAGATTTGTAAAAGTGCTTAAAATGAAAAACTCAAAGAAGCAAAGTTGTAGAGGGAGCTAGTGGGAACAACTTTAATGAAAAGACTTATATCTAAAAATCACTAATAAGCTCAATAAGAGCTTATTAAGCAGCTGACCTCAGAAAGTAGGGCTTAACCCTTGGTTTTAGAAAATTAGCTATAAAAAACTTAATACTAGATAAAAATGCAAAAGGAAAGAAGTTCTAAAGAGCTTATGATGTGATTAATCTATAAATGAAAAGAAATTAAAGCTTAAACTAACTTTTTATGCTACTGAAAGTTGATCAAGAAACTAAGCAAACTAAGGAAATTAACAAAGTGACCAAAATCAAAATAAGCTAAAAACCTTAAAAAGCTAAACTAGATTCTAAAACTTTAAAGGCATATAAAACTACTTATATTCTATCTAAATAAGCTATAAAATCTAGACTTATAAACAAATTCAACAACTTTGGACTCTACTTAAGTTTCCTACTATTTTTGGAATTTTCAGGCTTTTTATGACTTTTGACAACTAATTTAAAACTTAAGGAAATAAGCAGAAACTGCATAAAGACTTAAAATGTATTAAGCTATATTAAAACTTAAATCCTACTGAATTTGATAAGCTAAATTCTAAAATTACCTATCTAAATTAAGCTAAGAACACGGCAGTACTAACTAAGGTTAGTACTGGTAATGCAAAGGTTCAGCAGTACTTTCAAGTGAAAGAACTGCTGATGCAATTTGACATTTTAAAACTAAATAAGCAATGAAATAAGCTAGAAAATGAAAACTAAAGCTAAATTCATAATAAGCTATAGCTAAACTTAATACTACTGAATTAGCCAAAATCTAAGCTAACAGTACTAACTTGTGAAAGCAGTACTAACTTGGAATAGTACTGGTAGTGCAAAGGTTCCGCTACTAACTGAGGTTAGTACTGCTAGTGTAAACCAAGAGTTCACTAAACCAAACACCCCTTTTGGACTTGACAGGTTTGAGTAAAGCTTTGAAAGAGAAATCTAATGAACAAATACTAAATACCAGATAAAAACTAGCTTAAAACAAACTTAACAATCATAATTAAACAACTGATTTAGCCTTAATCTAAGATCTAAACTATTTAAACTAATATTTTTGGATTTTTCTAAATTTTTTATGACAGAAATTTAAAACAATGTATCTATAACTATTTAAGCAAAAACAGATGAGGACAAACAACTAAATAGCATTAGAAAAGACATTTAAACACTAATAAGCAAGAGAATAAGCAAATAAGCAATATTAAACTAAAACTAAGCAATTTAAACTGAATCTTAGAGAAGAGTGAAAAGAGAAACTTACTTGATCCTTTAGCTAAACAAAAGGAACCAATAAAGGCAGCTACAAGCTCTCTAGCTTATTGAATAAGCTAGAGTATAAGTCCTTGGATCTCTTCCAAGTAAGATCCCTTCCAAAATCTCAATACAAAAGATACCAAATATATTTAACTGGTTTTTAAGGTTTAGATAAGATTAATATCGAATTCAAACAGCTCTATTTCAGCTTATAGACTGAAAGAGCTTAATATACTTTTGAGACAATATACTATTAAGAGAGCTTAAAGGTTGAAAATAAGAAGAGCTTATGACAAATTGAGACTGAATTTCATTAATTGAAAACTGAATTACATTACTAGAAAAGGAAAATTACATTTAAGGAAAAATACGAATTTAAGCTACTAAACATTACTAAAAACTAGATAAAAAGGAAAAAACTAGATATCTCGTGTATGAGAGGATGAGGCCTATTTATAATGCCCAGCTGAAGCTTCTAGGACCTCTAGCCTTGCTCACCAAACTTTTAATCCTGGCCAATCATTTCTTCAATCATTTGATCTATATTGTGGGACGTTGGATCAATTTGTGGACACCTGAGGATTGCCAGGCTGGCATTCTTTGATGTGACGTTTGTGTAAGCTTTGTGATGAGTTTAGCGCAAACCCATCACATTTGTGCTTCTTCTTGATAACGTGGCTTTGAGCTTGGGGCTAGATAAGTATTCCCTTGAATTAGGACTAATTTGACCCCTTCATTTGTGCTTGCGCTTCTTGAATTGACTAAATAACCCAGCACCCTCTAATTTTGATTTGCCCTTTTTTTTTGTTTTACCATGTGGGATGAAATGAAGAAGGAGACGGAAGCATAGTAAAAGTGGTTCCGCTCCTTTTCGACAGTTAAAACTGAATGACCTTTGGTGAGATTGCACAATTGGTCCTTTCTTACTCTTCCAAGTTTATAAACAACTTCTGAAAATTGTAAAACAAGTCCTTGTGATTTACTGAAAGGAAAATGGGCTAAGAATTTCGCTTCGGGGCTTCGGCTTTGCACTCTTTTGATATCCCGTGTCCGAGTTTGTTTGATTATAAACTGTTTTCTTGTGATTTTGACTATATCCTAACCGCACACCCAAAACACATATTCAAACATATTTTTGCCATTTTTGGCTGATTGGGTTTAATTGGGTTATTTTTGGTACAAAATGGATATGTGTATTCTACCCTTATCAATCCCAAGTGATTGTCCTTGGCAACCGGACCGCCTTCACACATCAGCCTTGGCCTTAAGCAACCGCGCCTTCACCACATTCTAGGTTTTACGTTTCGTTCAAGGAGGGAATGAATCACATGTGATTCACACATAATCACAAGTGATTCTCATGAAACACAGTGATCGACAATACCTTGCATTTCCATGTGATTATTCAATGTGATTCACTCTGAATCTTTATTGATTCCACTTTGAATCTCATGTGATTCACTCTGAATCTCATGTGATTCACATGGACATGGTAAATAAAACTCAGTACGGATAACATGTGATTTGTACAACGGTTGAGTAATTGACAAAACCATAATTAAAATCATATTGATTCAAGTGAAATCACATGCATACAGGTGAAATCACATGTGAATTAACATAAATCTCACCGCTGTGATTCAAGCTGAATCACTGTGATTCTAAGCTGAGATTCGCTTATATTCTAGCATAAAACAACATGTGAATCATAAAGATATCGAGACAAACTTGAAAAAAAAGCAAAAAAAACGACAATTCAAAGACACTAAAACTGATATTATTAATACCATAAAAACTAAGATTGTTCTACCATCAACAAACTAAGTACCATAAAAACTACCACTGAACTAGCTTCTAATCTAACATGTTTAGATAGATAGCTGAAATACAATTCACAAAACATGTGTGTTGAAGTACCATAAAAACTACCACTAAACTACCGAAACTGAACTATTTCACCATGAACAGGTTTTAAACCCTTACTACCGGCCCTTTATCACTCTCATTTGGATTATACAATGCATTAATATTCCTTCTCAATCTTACGCTTATACTTTAAAACATCCAACTCCTTGCCCTTAGAAACCTTACTCGTAACATCAGCCGGCTTTTCCTTCACAACAGCCAGCTAACCTTTGGATTATCCTTCTCAATAACAATAGGCGCCTTATCACACTTCTTTACTAACCGACGCCAACGTAAACTTATCACACTCCAACCCATTCTCCCTCATCTCTCATCCTCACAGCCATCAAATCCACCAGCCCAACTTTCGATATCACCTCCAATAAAGCATTATTCCACTCCAACAATTTCAAAATCCCATTCTCCCTTATCACACTCCAACAACTTTTGAAATCCACCAACCCAACTTTCGAAATCACCTCCCTTTTTACCATCTCTCATCAAGAACTAGGTACAATTTTTTGTTGAGACATTTAAATCAACAGTTTGTGGGAGTGTTAAAAAACGATGATGATTTTATGGAGTGGTGAGGTAGATTTCAATACCAGATCGATGTTGTATTCACAATGCGATGTGCTAGACTACGCGAAGAGTGGCGGATCACGACCAAAAACCACAGGCGGAGTGCGGCGGTGCGGTTGATTGGGTTTTATTTGGAGTGTGCTGTGTTTGTAACAGGTGGATGATGACAACGGTGGGGTGCGATCGATGATGGTGGATGAAAACTGTTGGTTGGATGGCGGTGTTGCGGCGGTGGGGGTGTCGACAACGGTGGTAGGTGGGTGGGTGGGTGGGTGTGTGTGTGTTTATAACATAAGTGTTTTAGGGGAAAGTGTTTTGAAATGAATGAAGATAAAATAGACGGTTGGATCTGTTTGGAAATGGATGGCCATGATGAACTGGTTTGTTCTTTTTTTGGACCATGTTCCTACTAAACTTTTCTCTTCACTTCATCTCAACCATTCATTTTAAATTTCCATTCTAGATGTTTATTTAATTCCTATTTTAATTTAATTTAAAAACCCACTTTCATCCTATTTTTTATAATTAAATATCTCACAAACCATTAATCGTTACGCAAAACAAAACATACCATCGCAACGAGAATTAAATCATCTTTCTATAGAGGGGCACTTCTATATACTTTCGATGAACTTTTTTTTGATTATTTTTTTCATGTCACGTCTGAAAATTCACATGTGATTCACAATCACATTGTTTTTTCAGACGTGACTGAAAAAAAAATTCGAAAAAAAGTTCGTCGATAGTATATAAAAGTGCCCCTCTATAGAAAGATGATTTAATTTTCGTCGCGAAAAGTGTATTTTTTGTCCGTTTACGATTACCAGTTTGTCAGATATTTTTTTTTAAAAGGTAAAGTGGAGTTTTTTTAATTGTTTTTATTTGATGAAAATATATGGCTAAGATGTGTTCTTTTGTTCTTTGAGATGATATTGTTCTTTCATGATCTCACCTCATAACTACAAATTATAAGTGGTGCGTTAAGGGTCATACAAAAACCAAAGTTCACATGTATAATTATTTGTTGCTATATATACCGTCGCTTTACACAAGTATTCGTCTAGTATGTTTAACAAAACAAACCCTTCCGTGTTTTGCCGCTTCCAAATCGTAATTGCATTCTTTTTTTATTGTTTTTTATAATTAAAATTATATCCTAACTAAATGAAAGTTTCATCTAGATCCCATTTTTATCAAAGACTTGGTAAAGTTATCTCACCTTTCGTTTACATATCATCCAACGGTTGTGATAGTTAGTAATTAAATAATTATAAAAATTAAATATCACTCACTCTCATTTACTCTATCTGTCAAGGGTATACGTGGTCTTTTTCAACACCATGTTTTCAAAGGGTGTATATCGATTCAAACTGAGCTTGCATGAGCTTGGCTATAAAAGTATATAGGTAGACTTGAGCTTACTGATAGCTTGACGAGCTTAAAACAACTAGCTTGAACCCCTCGCTCGAGTGTAAAGCTGAGCTTAGCTCGAAAATCTTGAATTATATATAAACATTAAAACTCGATTTCCAAACTCATTCAAGAAAATACACAATTAAGAAATAGATGATCAAAACAGCAAAGAACTTATACAAAATATTCAGGAGAATTAGTGTTAAAATTGTCTTTCTACAAATATTTAGTTATTATATCAATATTCATGTAACCTTGAGGTTGTGTATTGATAAGTGTAGAATACTCATATCCGTTTGTACAAAAATAACCCAATAGACAAAACAACCCATAAAATGGCAAAAATATGCTTGTATTTGTGTTTTGTGTGTGCAGGTACGGATATATCAAAAATCACAAGAAAACAGTCAAAAACGGGCAAGCGCGGACACGAGAATCAGAAGAGTACAAAGCCGAAGCCAGAAAAGTCAAGCCTCAGTCAAAATCAGCCAAGAAAAGTCAAAGTCAGTCAAAGATGGTCAAACTAAGTCAAACACAAAAGGACAAATCCTCAAAATATTTCACTTTGGTCCCTCAACTCTCACAAAAGTCCAAAAATGTCCCCTCCTCCCTTAATGGGCCCAAGAAAGCTTAATGGGCCTCTATAAAACCTAGGAAACCATAAGCCCATTACTAGCCCACTTCCCTTTTAAATAAACCACAAGGGCTAAACTTGCAATTTTCGAAAGTTATTTATAACTAGAAAAGAGAAAGGAAAGAGAGGGGCTAGAAGTGCAATTTCCTCAAACTATAACTGAAATAACTGTCAAAAAATGGGCGCCATTTCCATTTACTATTCACCCGTCGTCCCATCTTTACCCAAGCTGTAAAATCAAAGGGCAAACGTAAATCAAGGGGTTAGATGGTCAATTCATGAGCTCGTTAACACTAAGGAGGGGTCATATCAGTCAAATCAAGGATTACTTAAGCTCTCACTCAAGCTCTTGACACGTCATCAATGGAAGAAGCACAAGTATATGTGGGTTTTTGTACTAAATCGCTCAGTAAAGAAGCACAAGTGAGCCTCAAACGGATTGCCACGTTGGCAATCCGTGTGAGGTCACTTATTGATCCAACGGCTCAAATCTTTGATCCAATGATTATGACAATGAGTGGTGAAGATTGAAGGATTGAAGAGCAAGTGCAAGGCATCCTAGAAGCTTCTTTCAGCACCTATAAAAAGGGCCTCACTCTTCACACACACACACACGTAGCTTTTAGGATTAGTTTTTAGCTTAATTTTACTTTAAATTTTGTAATTTCCTTATAAATTTTGTAAGCAAACTTTTTATTAATGAAATGCAGTTGTTTTTATTCTCTCAAAATCTCTCTAATTCATAATCTCTCATTTTTCTTATTTAGAATTAAGCTAAAGCTCAATAAGCCCGTATAAGCTCTAATAAGCTCTCAAGATGATCTATAAGCTCTTGATTTGAGCTTGATTAGCCTTAATACATACTTTAGAACCTATAAAATCAGCTTAATTTCTAAGTACCTTTGGGATTTGGACTTATAAGCTTCTGGAAGGGATCTAAAATGGAAGGATCCCCCAAGGACTTATACCCTAGCTAATTAATAAGCTAGGGACCCTTGTAGCGCCTGACTCGCGCGAACTCACCCCTCTTTATATGTAAATAAATACGTACATATATAAATACATAACAAGGATCAAGACCCACAAAATCAAAGAAACCGGAAGCAGTATAGAGTGTTCCCGGGTCGTTATGTCCCAACGAGGCTAAAATGGAAAATCAAAAGACGATTGATGATTGATGTTTGAATATGACAAGGAATGATTTGATGCTAAAACTAATAAGCAAATGCACATACAATAAGCAAGAAAATTAAGCTGGGACAAAATAAAAAGCTAGAAATGGTTAAAACACTTAAACTTACACTAAGAACATAAAGAGCTCAAATAAGCTAAACTAACTCTAATAAGCAAAATCAAAAACAATTATAATAAGCAAAAGCAGGAGAACTCAGCAGTACATAAAACATACTACCCGTTATTAACTAACAGTACTAACTTATAGAGTTAGAACAATGTTAGCTTTAAGTTAGTACTGTTATTATAGGTTAATACTGCATCTTAAACAAACACAATAAACGAGAAAAAAGCAAATAAGCAAAAACCAATAATATAACTACCCCAATAAGCACACAAGCATAAAAATAAGCAACAGAAAAAGCTAGAATGGCAAAAAAGCTAAAAACTAAAACTATAAACTCTTGAAGAATACATTGAAAGGAGAATAAGCTTAAATAAGCTTACTCTTAAAGACAGTAAAGGAAAATGGTTTAATCTACTCTAAAAAGCTAAAGGAATCTTAAATAAACAAAAATAATAAGCTGATAAGCGTAAAAGAACTAGCCCCCCACCGGCGGGGCACCACCAGTACTAACAGTTATAACTAACAGTACTAACTTGAAGTTAGTACTGGTAGCTTTAAGTTAGTACTGTTCCAAAAGTGAACTAGCAGTACTAACTTAAGGCTAACAGTTTTATCAAATGAACTAACAGTACTAACAGAGAAAGTGATACAAACTACTTTTAAACTAACAACTAATCAAGATAAGCACTAAACATTATGATAAAGCATTCATAACAAATATAATAAATAAATAAGCACAATAAGCACATCCAAGTAAAGAAGATATGTAAGAAAAAAGAGAACTTACAGAACCCTTTTGCTCAAAACAGGGTAAAACAGAGAGCTACAAGCTCTGACTTGTATAAAACAAGCTAGTGAGATTTGTTATGTCCATAAGCCCATCCAAACTGCTAATCATCCATAAAGTAAGCTGTGTGTATTTGAGAGTGATTTTTGTAATTTTCTCTTAACTACTTAACTTTTTAGTTTTACTTAATTAAAGCAGCTTATAAATAAGCTGTACTGATAGCTTTTTGAACACAAAACAACACAATTAAGAAACTTAGCACTTGGTATTGTAAATTGACTTAAGACCTCAAACTTGTATTAAAACTTGAAAGTGTTACAAAACTGAAAGTGAAAGCTGTAAATGACTTAAAACAAACTGAAAGATAAGCTAAATTATTTTTAAGATTAAAAACTAACTAGTTACTTAGATATGCCTTAAAGGCTTACAAAAGACTTTATTTATAGCCGAAGTCTTCTTTTTTTTTTTACTTGCAGCTTGTGCTTCTTTTGTAGAGCAAAAACGAAGTGTGCTTGTTGTGTGAGAGGATTCTCAAGCAAATCCAGCCTTCAATTGCTTTGTGCTTCTTTGGAGTCAATCTCAGCCATTGAAAATACTTTAGGAATGGTGTGGGATTGCCAACTTGGCACTTATACAGCTGGGGGAAAGTGGTAGGGTGGGTGAAATGATTTTGGCTAGGGAGAGAAGTGGTTTTGCAGGGTAGAAGGTATGGGACGACATCCAAGTTGTAACTGGGTTTTTTTTAGGGGCGGGAAAGAAGGCTTTTTGGGGAAGTAGCAGTTTTGTCCCCTCAAGTTGTATAACTTGAATTAATACTTTGGCCGGTTTTTCATTATTGACCTTGTCTTGTTTATTTTAGGTAATACAACATGATGTCTGGCAATTATAGTCCCTCAAGTTGTATTTTCTTCACTTGGATGACTTAAGACTTTGTCCTTTTCATTCCGTGCTTGGTTTTGTTTCTTTTTGGCTTTCTTTTTGATCCTTTTCTTGAAATACCGTTCCCTTGCTTAATACAAAAGCAAAACATACAAATACAATGTATTTTTGGTACGTTTTTAGTCATTTAAGTCCGTTTAGAATGGAAAATGGTATGTGTAATTAAGCACATACCAAAATCCCCCATACTAAGGTATTGCCGTGTCCTCACGCAATGTTATGAAGTAAACACTTAGAAAACTAAGAATCTCGATCCCCCTCGACTAATTACCTCGAAAAGTAGCTAAGTGTTCGTCAAGGGAAACTAAAGAATCAATAGCTTCGACAAGTCCCGTTTTCACCATTTTTGATATGTACACTAACTATCCCTAATATTTTTGGATTTTTCTTTTTCTTTTCTTAACTACCTGTTTGACTTCCTTTATTTTATCAACATTGGGATCATAGAATGAGAAGCGTCCATAGAATAATCTACGATTACCTGACGATAAATTCATCGTCCCTGATTTTTCACTAGATCCCAGACCAACAATTAAACGTAAGATCATTTGAACAATATAATTTAAATGTTAAGCACTCCATACTTATGGACTTGTGAAACTTTTTAACTCCCAACATGGATATATGATTTAAAAAAGTTGTGGGTGTACTCATTTAACTCAACGCATAGATCAACTTATTTCCAAAGTCCGTAATTAATATGAATCCGACCTCAAAGCAACAACTTATAGGAACCATGTTAACTTGATTTTAAAGAACGAAATTTTAACTGTAGAACTTTTTGCAACATCTTTATCAACATAATCATAAGTTCTTAAAGCTAGGAATGCGTTGCTTAGTTTGAACACCTACCTAGGCCACCGCATCCCTAGTAGGAAATCACAACCAACGACCGGTGTTCTTAGTTTTGAAAACCCACCCCGTTGCTAGCGTAGTAGGAAATCACATCAACACCTTCTTCCTAATATGGCTAAGAAAGGTGTCTTAGTTTGAACCCTCACCTAGACCTCGCTTCCTGGTGAGATATCACAACACACCAAATCCCTAGAAGTAAAGACGTCTTAGTTTGAACCCCCACCTCGTGGTTAGCGGAGTGGGATATCATGACACATCTTTTACTTGCTCCATATACTCAAATGCATGCTTCATTGGCGTTTTTAACTTTCAAATTACTAAGAACAGAAAAACCTCGCTTTAAAGAATCAATGAATACAAAATTTGAAGCTTTTTCTAAAAACATCGATTGACTTAGTTTGAATTGAAATGCGCACGATGATTAGTGGATTAAAAGCTAATGGGATAAAAAGCCACAAGTTACTCATATAATTTTAGAAGAATCTTGCACACACAAAACTTATATTTAACTCTATCACTTCTTGTTCTTCACCTCGTGAAAGCTTAGCCTACAATTGAGGAACTAGCTAGGGCTCAACACGCCCGATCGAGTCAAAAATTATTCTCATTCTACCCATTAGGAAAGTCGAAACTGTGACAAAACACTTATTTTATTTTTGAAAAATTTTTTTAATTATTTTTTTTTCTTTTTTTTTGGTATTTTTGCAAAAATTTGGCGGTAAAAACGGGATTACGTGATAACAACGGCTGCAGGCAGAATCAAATCGAAGATCCCCCCCATACTAGAACTAAACATCGTCCTCGATGTTTTGAAAGGGGCACCTACGTAAATCTAAGGCCGTTTATTAAGTGTGCCAAAAGAATAAAACTTATTGATTTAGATTTTGGATACTGGATTCCAAAAATGAAGCTGAGATGTGAAACTCTGATACAACACGAGAGTCTTCCAACCCGGCCAATCCGGACTTAATTAACAACACAAACACGAAACATGGGTAATGGAAGAGGCGAGCCTCCACACAACAAGAAAACACTTATTCATTTCTACATAATACTACGATAAGCATGGGGTGCCTCCCACGAAGCGCTTGTTTAAGGTCGCTATGCTTGACCCGTCACCTGAATTTATTGGATCATGGGGAATGTGTGGAGATCTGGGACTACCAATTGTGGTACGTCCCCTCCGAAGTAGTGCTTTAAACGATGACCATTCACTTTGAAATTTGGCCCGGAGTTTTGGGATAACTCGACGGTGCCATACGGGAAAACTTGTGTGATAGTGAATGGTCCTGACCAACGGGACTTTAACTTACCCGAGAAAATCTTTAATCTGGAGTTAAAGAGGAGACTCGATCCACCGACGATAAAAAACGCGGTTTCTCTGATTTTAGAGTCGTGAATCCTCTTTGTCTTTTCTTTATAGATCAAAGAGTTCTCATAAGCTTCATCACGGAGCTCATTAAGTTCATTCAGCTGAACTTTCCTATGGTCACCAGCGGTTTTCAGGTCAAAGTTTGTATGTTTTAAGGCCTAGTAGGCCTTGTGTTCTAACTCAATTGGCAGATGGCAGGCTTTTCCGTAAACCAGCTTATATGGAGTACACGCCAATGGGTGTTTTTGTAAGCGTGGGCGGAAAGCCATTAAAGCATCTTCGATGCTTATTTGACCAAGAGGTACGGTACTCTCCTATTGATCCTCTCAAGATTCTCATTTCAAGCCCCGATTGGAAACCTCGACTTGCCACTGTTTGGTGTATGGTTACGCGGTGGAGGTAGACGATGAGTACCTCCATGATTTAAGCATCACCTTGGCAAATTGATCATTACAAAAATGAGTGCCTCGGTCACTGATAATTGCTCAGGGAGTTCCGAATCAGGCAAAAAGAGCTTTTAAAAATCTTACTACAACCCTAGCATCATTGGTGGGGAGCGCTTTCGCTTCAACCCATTTTGAAAGGTAATCAACTGCTACTTTGGATTGTATTTGTTGCCTTTTGATGATGGAATGGGCCCCATAAATCAATGCCCCAGACCGACAAAGATTTTACAAAACTTGTATGGAATTTTGTGGGCATCTCATCCCGTTGTGGAATTTTTCCCTTGACGCTGGGCATGAGAAAGCAGCTTTTAACCAACTCATGGTCAACTTTGTAGATTGTGCGGCCAAAAGAATACCGGAATCGAAGACTCCTTGCTGTGTAGTTAGCACCATGATGTCCACCGTTGGCCATCGTGCAACCATGCGGATGTCATGGGCTTCTTGCAAAAACACAACGTCGAATAACTTGACACCATAGATTTTAAACAGAAAGGGATCTTCCCAGAAATAATGCTTCACCGTCTATGAAGAATATTCTTTTTCTGCTGGGTTGACATCCTTTATCACGAAATTTCCCGCATGTAGTTTTTGCGATGTACGGCAAACCATGGGGACTAGCATAAGAACAGCAATCAAACTAAAGTTTTCAAGAGGAAACTTTTCATTTATTTCCTTTGGATCAAGTCATTTTTAGTGAGGATTCTCTAATCGTGATAGATGATCAGCCGCTAGGTTCTCGCTCCTTTCGTGTCCAACTACATCAAAGTCGAACTCTTGAAGATCAGAACCCATCGAGCAATCTCGCCTAATAATCTCTCTTAGCAAAGAGATACTTGAGGCTGGAAATGAATCCGTATACACAGTGCATTTGTTATGACAAGGTAAGATCGGAATTTTTTCGAATGCAGTACACCACGGCTAACATTCTTACTCTGTCGTCTGGTGTAACGTGATTCCGCCTCAAACATTGTTTTACGTTGCATAATGTAAAAGGCCTGAAGTGTTTCTCATGACGTTGCCCCAATACTGCCACCTAGAGGCGAAAATCGCTTGCATGCACATAAGTTTCAAATAGTTTATTCCAGTCAGGAGGCAATCGGAATGGAGCTCGGTAAGATCATTATGAAGTGTTAAATGCTTTCAAACACCTTTGGAGAAATAAAAACGGAGTATTCTTTTCAAGCAAAAAAAATGGTCCAGACGGCTATTTGAGAAATTATGGATGAATCTTCTATAAAACCCGCAGCACCAAGAAAACTACGAACACCTTTTTACGTTAGTCGGGTGAGGGACTTTAACGAATAACGTCACTCTTAGCTCGATCACCTCAATTCCTGACTTGAGATTTATGTCCAAGAACAATGTCTTCCATTAACCATGAAAATGTGATTCTCCCAGTTTAGAGCTTATATTGGTGTCTTCACACCGCTTAAGCATCTTATCTAAATGGGTTAGGCATGTAGTAGAAAGAACTTCCAAAAACCTGAAAAGTCATCCATAAACACTTCCCATCGTTTTTTCGATCAGTCGTGGTAAGATTTGCCAACATACATCCTGAATGTTCCTGGTGCATTGCAAGCCAAAGGCATGCGTCGATAGGCAAAGGTTCTTATAGGGGGGGGGGGGGGGGGGGGGGGGGGGGGCCCAAGTAAATTTGTCTTTATCCCTGATCATTTGTGTCGATGGTATTTGAAAATCACCCAGAGAAACCATCGAGAAACAAAAGTATCGTTTCCCCAAGCCTCTCGGCATTTGTCCATGAATGTAGTTGAAAAGTGTCTTTTCCGGGTGGCTTCATTCAACTTCGGTAGTCAGATGCAAACCGCCATCCGGAAACTAATCGAGTTGGGGCTCAACTAATTTCTCATTCTCAACTATGGGTAAAACCACCCTTTCTTTGGTACATAGAGTACCGGGCTTACCCAGGACTTCCGAGATAGGGTACATTAATCCAGCGACAAGAAGTTGTTTCAACTTCCCCATTTTTATGACATCGTGATTTTTGGGTTTTTTTTTTTATACCCGTCTCTGATGTTGGACCGCTGGTAGTGTAATCCTCTTCCAATAGAATTTGTGAGTACAAAATTCTAGGTTAATAGCCCTTGAATTCGAGAGTTTCCAAGCGATGCCGCCAGCCTCCCCCCGTCCCTTTCGCACGCCCCCCCCACCCTCAGCCACCCGCCCCCCCGGGCTCTCTTTGTGGGACTGCAACACCTTTATGAGAGCTGGGGGCTTGGGGGGCCTTTTCTCTGACACTCAAAATCTAAGCAATGATGACCGGTAACTTGTTGTTACCCCCAAAAATCATATACGAGGTGGGAGGACAGTCCTTGATCTCGACCTCGAAGGTTCATCAATTGAGTTTCATTAATTTTGGCTTCACAAATTTTAAGTTCTTTTCTAACCTCAGGAAAATAATTTGCATGATTTGGAAGTGGTGGTAAGGGCTCACTATTTAGGATAGCTTCGAGAAGAAGAATGTCCTTCTTGAGATCACATTCGGCATCATCAATTCCTAACTTGTCGAAGTATCAGAAAGTTCAGCCTCGATTTCTCAAGAATGAAACGTCTACCCTCGAAGGAGTGAGGTGGGAGAATGGTATCAACAATTTGTTCAAATGTAAGGAGTGGAATTTTCATTTACTAATAGTTCCGAGAAACCTAAAATCTCTTGGGAATATTCCTCACAAGCTATATCAATAAAGTCGACCTTGTTAACTGATTCTATGGCATTGTAGGAGAATTTTTTCGTATCTCCTACTTTGAAAGTCACGGATTGGTCATCATGTCTTAAGGTCATCTTTTCACCGTGTACATCAATCAAGGCTCTTGCCGTTCTTAAAAATGGTCTTCCTAAAATCAACGGGACTCTAGGGTCGCTATCATAGTCAACTACCCCAAATTGGCTGGAAAGTAGAAAGGTTTCCAACCTCACAAAAACATTTTCGGCTATGCCGGTGGAGTGGAGTTCGATCGGTCGGCTAACTCGAGTATCATCCTAGTTTTGGTCAGTCTTTGGAGATTAAGCTTTTCAAAAACAGAGAGTGGCATTAGATTAAAGCTTGTAACCGAGATCGGACCAGGCCAAGCCTATCAACCAGCTCGGGAAAACACACGGTTATAGAACTCTACCCGGGTCTCCTAATTTTTCGGGAAATGTCTTTAGGATGACTGCCGAGCAATTTTCATTAACCGGTGTTTTGGTTAATTCCAAGATCTTGTCTTTGTTGTTCAAAAGCTTCTAGAAAACGTTTCAAACAAGGCATGTGCAGGAGAGCCATCCGCTAAGCTACTTCGAATGGAGATTCCGAAAATTCCATGAATTTCAAAGCTAAAAGGTCGACCTATTTCGCGATTATTCTCCCTTGTTTACCCTAGATGGATATGGTAAAGTTGTTTTGGCTCTAGGCATGACAACTGGTTCATCAATTTGGACTATCGGAGGTTGGACGTCTTTGGTACTTCCGTTAGGAAGCACCGTGTCCTTTGTTACCTCGGTTTCAACTTCCACCACCGGAGGTGGAATTTGAGGTCCATCATATGAAACACCGCTTCTGGTGGTGATTGCTTTCAATTCACCTCGAATAGCAATGGATAGTGCTAGGAAGAGACCCCGAATTGAAGTAGAAGTTGGATTTGAATTCACGATTTGTGATAATCGGATATGTTGGTCATTTATGTTTTGCATGTTTTGCTAACCGCATCATTAGCTTGACATAGCTTTCAAAATCAGTTTATGACACACCGAAGACTTGATGATCTGGAGCTTGGTAAGCTGGTGTTGATTAGACCGGGGTTGATACATTGGGGCATGTTTGTTGATACCTGTGGTCGTTGGTTTGACCCTGTTTATAAGCCTTCCCACGGTTTTGATTTGGTTATGTTCCAACGGATTCTGATTGTTGGCTTGGTTGTTGTGTTGCATGGGAGGAAAACCGGGTGGTCTGATTTGGTTTGCCATCGGTGGCGGACGGTAACCGGAATTTCCTTGGTTGAAATTTGCTGCGGCAGCTTGCGAGACGTATTCTTGGATATTGTCACGATAAATGTTGCCATTGGTGGCTGGACAATTTTGGTAAGAATGACCACCCCCGCAAGTTACACAACTTTGCACCTCCGACTGCTATTACAGGAGTGGGAGCTGTAGCTTGGTTTTGTCTTATCGAGTCATAATCAGTGTTTCTATATAGTCAGTTGTATTTATACATCTTGGCTATCAACCTTAATAGGCTGCAGAGATCTATTCGTTTAGGGACTCACAGCCTTGCTTCGTGATTGACAAACTTTGGACTTGCTCTCGATGATTTTTAGGCATTCTCGAGGCATTTTATCCAGAAAGTTACCACCCGCAGCGGAGTTCAATGAATCTTGATCATTCGAATTTAGGGCATTATAGAATGTATCGAGTTGATGCAATTCTGAAAACCCATGATGCGGGCATCCCCTAAGAAGATCATTGAATCGGTCCCATGCCTCGTAAAACGTTTCATCAAATTTTTGTTGAAATCTCGTGATTTCATTTCGAAGATTTGTTGTTTTAGAGGGAGGGAAGAATTTGTTAATGAATTTCGAAACAAGATCATCCCATGTAAGAATCGATCGAGGGGGTTCTTTTTCAAGCCAAATCCGGGCGGCTCCCTCGAGGGAAAATGGGAAAAGCATAAGCTTAACCGACGTACTCGGGACGTTCGGGAACTTCATCGTAGAAGTGATCTTGTTGAAATATCGGATGTGAGCATGTGGGTCTTCTTTATCATGTCCAAAAAATTGCTTGTTTTGAACAAGATTAAGTAGACCATGCTTGATCTCAAAGTTGTTCGCGGTAATTTCGGGAACAACGATCGCATCCTCGTAACCCTCGGTGGGTGCTTCGAGCAATTGCGCCATAGTACGATTATCGGCCATCGTAACTATGGGAGGATTGAAAGTTTCTTGATTGTTATTTGGTTTCTCAAGATTGGGTGATTCAACAGAAGTTTGTCAGACTTGTTGTTGTCGACGTTTACGGGCTTGAGAACGAGTGCGCATGCACAAAATAGAAATATAAAAAGAAAATTTACACTAAATTTTTTTTTTTTGGTTTTTTTTTCAATGATTTATTCACAATGTATTTTAACGGACAATGAGGTAGGACAACTTCAACCAAATAATCTACTTACTTCACGGTAGCTCTCAAAAAGATAAACGCACAGGTGAGCGGAGGAGTAGGAAATACTCGAAGCTATTTCTCCTTCCGGTCGCAAGTTCTTCCTCGGGAACACCCTCCTTTATACCCACTTTATTAAGTTTGTTTAACTTTTCCCAAGGTGAGCCTTACGACGTAAGACACAATTGGCAAGTTTTTAAATCATTTGTCTAGTTGGGAAACCAACGAAGTTCACACGGAAGTAATTATGAAAATACCTCAGTTGAGAATAATATATTCGGCTATTTTTACCATTTGTGAATTTTATTTCTTTTATGGACCAATGTTTTTGGTTTTTCTTTTGTTTTTATAAGATAATTATACTAATAAGAGAGAATGAAAAATATTTTTGTATTTTTTATTTATATTATGTTTTATTTTGTTTTTTTTTTTGTTTTTTTGTTTTATATTTTTAATGAAAATAAAAGAAATATTCACAAATTCAGCACACATTGTCAAACGTAACGATAATCGTATTCACAGCCATATCCCGGCAACGACGCAAAAATTGAATAGTTGCCTAAACTACATAACAACCTAAAATATTTATATAATAATAAAATATAAATATATAGTAAGAATATTCTAGAAACAAAATCAATAAAGACGGAAGTAGTATAGAATGTTCCCGGTGAGTCGTTTATCCCCAACGGCTGGACCGGCAGAATCGATACAGTTGATAGATTGGGAGTTTGAATTAGAGAAATGATATGAGAGTGTGGAAAAGCTATGTTTAACTAATAATGAGGCAAAAACAAATAAGAAAAACTTAAAAAATATGAAAATTGAAGCTGAAAAACGAGAGCGGGGATCCCGAACAATGGGTCAAAAGAACCTAAAATTTCAAAATTAACTCCTACAAAGAATTTTTACTTCTAAACTACTCTAGGGGACTAATAACAAGAATGAAAAAGAACTAGACTGAAAACGGAGGCGATTGAGATACCCAAAAACGAGTCATGACAAAACCGCACCCGAGCCCCTTACTTTTGAAAATCATAAAGGTTACAAAAATGACCCATAAAATACGAAAATTTGTATTTTTTCCTACGTACAAATATGAACTAAAGAAAATTTTCTAAAAAAGAAAAATATTTCTTTTGATAATTTTTGAATTTTTATAGAATATTTTAAACTTTTAACTAAATTAAAGTTATAAACAAAACTAAACTACTACTTTTAAAAATACGAAAATTTTTACCTAAAATACTAGATCAAACTATTAAACTAACCTACGAAAAATAAGAAACCAAAAAGTTGTCTTATAAAAAATTTTAAAGCGGGAATAAGCTATATAAAGCCAAAATGAGGTTAAATACTAAGCCCTGGGACCTCTATAACAGAGAATCCCAAGGGCGCAGCGGTAACACTTGTTTACCAAAAAGAGAGGAGTAAACGAGGTAAGGCCCGGGTCCCGGGTTCGAGTCTTGCTCACCCGGGTCACCCCTTGTCTCCTTTTTTTTCTTTTTTTTGAAAAACTTTGTGAACCAAAGTTGTTAAGCTTATTGAGCTTAACAATTTCTAAAACTACAACGTTTTGTGAAAGCTTATAAATAAGCTTAAAAAGAGCTTTTAAAATCGACAGAAGCTTAAATGAGCTTAAGGGCAAAAAGTAGCTAAGTCATTTAACTGTTAACACTAATAAGCTAAAGTTTTGACTACTAAGCTTAATGACTTATCTATATATCCTAAATAAGCATTAACTGAGCTGAAATGTAATACTAAATAAGCTGAAAAGGACTTAAGTTGACAGAAAGCTTAAAGTGAGCTTAAGGCAAAAAGTGAGGCTTATCTTTTTAACTGTTGGCACACATAAGCAAAGAAAATGGGCAAATAAGCACACACAGCTTATCACACCATCCTAATAAGCTAGAAGGGACAATAATGAGCAAATAAGATAAGCTTAATAAGCCAAGAGTGGCTTAATACCCACAGCAGTACTAACTAAAGAGTTAGTACTGTTGGTATGGATATGGGCTTAAAAAAAACTTAATAAGCAAAAGACAAAGGGCAATAAGCTATCTAAAGCAACTAATACACTTAATAAGCAAGAAAGAGACTGAATTCAACATCTAATAAGCTCCTAATAAGCTAGAAAGAAAATAAGCAGTTTCTACACTAAGCTAAGCAAAAACAGTTAAGGGCCTACTTTAAGCTTAAAAATAAGCTACTTAAACTACAAGCTAAAGGCTACAACTAAAGGGGCTTAAACAAGGGCTTATTGGCTTCTTATAAAAGCCAAAAGCTTGGGCTTTGGTTCACTAATAAGCTAGATAAGTGGGCTTAAAGTTGGGCCCCTAGCACCAGGGGAATTAAGCTAAAGACAAGGGCTTATATTGACAGCTTAAAATAAGCTGTCAAATAAGCTCAAAATAAAAAGATAAGTTAAAACAGATGAAGAATGGCTTAAAGTGAGCTTATGCTCAAAATCTAGGCTTCTAAAAACAATTTAAAGCTGCTGATTTTAGCTCTTGAAAAAGGGACTTTTTCTTTTAAAAATGACACTTACATCTTTGACAGCTTTGACTCAAAAAGTCAAATGACTCAAAAGGACTTTTCACAGCTTGTTTTAACATACAAATGACACTCTTTTTAAACTACAACTCAAGTATACAAGAGCTTATGAAATAAGCTCTTGTATCTCCTTAAAAAAACTACAGTTTCAAAAATCACTTGTAAAAACTTGAAAAACAGGTTTTGACTAAAAAAACTTTGGAAAAACAGGTTAAAAAGGCTTAATAACTTAAGCCAAAGTTACACCATTGACACCAACCCATACCTTCCTTGTTTTGACCCGTTTTCATTCTTAACCCAAACACCCCTTTATATTGATTGTTTTAAAATTTAAGCTAAACTTAAAACTAAAAAGCTAAAAGAAAATGAAAACAGATTGATAACTTGACATTGTGAAAACAAATAAGTAATTTTTAAC
>BQNB010117845.1:4631-21104 GCA_026074375.1 Tanacetum coccineum
GGTTCCTGCCCAACGGTTCGATCCTGAACCGTCCCATTAACAACCGTCCTCAAAATTTCAACAATCAATCAAATATAGAAGGACTGGATTCCGAATTCATGGCATCTCAAGAGGCTAGACTGTTTAAGTTTGAAGCTGATTTCAAACAACAGCAAAGCGAGATGACTAACAAAATCAACACTGTGTTAAAGGCCATCACCGACCAAATAGCGGGCACACTGCCTAGTAATACGGTCAAGAACCCGAAATTGGGGACCCATCCAGTTTCGTCTGCTCGTTCCTACCTAAAAATAGACTTGCAATGCTCAACATAAATCCATGGTTCGATTAACACCATCACAATCTACCCTAAGCAGCCCAAAGAATCTTAAGTTAATGGACCGGAAGTCGATCTTGAAGAAGACAACTCCGGAGACACCAATCCATTTGCCTCCATCGCCACTGAATAAGTGCAAAAACTAAACTCGATGCTCGAATCCCTCGGATTAGTCCCCCAATCCTCAATACGAAATTTATCTACTCTAAAGAGGATGAAGGTGAAGTAATGTTCATCGAAATTATACGAGATGATGAACCCTCAAATGAGGATCCCCATGGAGTAGAAGGGGCGACAACTGAAGAACCAGTAGTGGAGTACTTCGACACTTTCCTAACTAGAGATGAACTGACCTACCATAGGTACCTAATTAGTGGCCCAATCCCTTCAATATTTCTTAGAAACCCTATCATTACGGAAGGATGCCCCTACAACCTTAAGATCCCATGCAATATTGGACACGTGCATATCAAAAAGGCTTACATTGGCCTCAACTCTCCTCTTAACATCATGACCCGAATGATGTACAACTGGATCATGAAAAGAAAACTTAACCCTAGGGAAGATGCAAATAGAGGAATTAGCAATTTCATAGGTAGGATCAAAGGAATGCATGTCTTCATTGGAAACTTCACCTATGTCATAGACTTCATGATTGTCGAGGATATTAGTTCAATTCTAGACCCTAGGTTGCCACAAGTGGTACTTGGGAGACCTTTTATAGAAATATCAAACATAACTCATGACCCACCAGAAGGTGTTGTTAGATTCATTAGAGGGACTGATGAAGTTGCCTATAAGATGCCCCAAAAGATAGAACAATACGATTCCCTATCAGACTTAGAAAAAGAGCATACCAAATCGGTCTATCTTAGGAACAAAGAAGATAAGAGAAGAGGAGTAGAGTATGTGATGAGCAAGATACTAGGATTTTACAAGGAATTCCTAGAGCTTGGACCCGAATACCTAACAGGGGTAGATGACAAAGGAGAAGTCACGTAAGGACGTGTGGCTTCGAGTCTAGCTACAAGACTCGTGAATAAAGAAAAGCGCTTCTTGGGAGGCAACCCAATTTACTTTTCCCGTAAATTAGGAGTGTCATGTGTGTTTTAATTCTTTTCCATTTGTTTTATTATGTTTGAATTATCTTGTAATCATGCTTTGTATTGTCTTTAACCTCGTCTTAATTTCAATCAAAGGTATTTTGCAAACAATAAGTGTAGGAGAATTTATCCGGCTTTTGAGCCAAATTCAAACATGTTAAATGAATTGTTTAGATTAATTCGCGTCAGTTTCGAGTCATATGATTGAATTGTTAAATCTCAGGTTTTATGCAGCCATTTATACAGGAACTAACTTATGGAATCAAGTGCAGGAAATTTTTCATCAAAAACAAAAATTTCGTTTTCACAGACTGTGGAGACGGCGTCACGATTAACAAGTGACGCCGTCACCACGACACCTGTGACGGGGTCACACCAATCCCGACGGCGTCAAACGCCCAGGTCCAGAAAACTTAAAGTTTTTAATTATTTTTGAAAATAAAACTTGCGCAACATTTAATATATGTATTCTTCTGTTATAAACCTGCAAAACCTAATGAGTTTAACAATTCTTTCATCCTATCTATCGAGTCGAACCCTAAATTCATATTGTATATTGGTAAATCGCACATTTTATGCTTGGTATAGTTGTCTTTGTCTTTGATTACATGTTATATTTGATGAGGAGAAGCTTGGAAGTTCTTAGGAAGTTTCATTGGATGATTCTCGGAGGACGATTTAACCAGTTATCGCATGTTTCTTCTCCATTATTGAGTAAACCAGGGGAGTACTAGTTTTTTTCCTTGTTTTCTTTTCCCTTTATATGTTTTAACGGGTACTTCTAGAGAACATTAAGAACAATGTTCAAAATAAGTGCAGGGGGAAAATAAGCCTTAGAAACTATTCTTTCATTTGCCATTTGCTGTGTCCTTAAAAAGATAGGTAATATATCGAAACATAGCATAAAAGGGTGATTTTTACCAAAATTTAATTTTTTTTACGACACATACCAACGAAAACCGAGTATTACTAGCGTCCCATGGATAGGAATTTATATGACTAGCACAATAACCCTCAAAATTCCACCCCAAAAATGTGAGGCTCACCCTTAGATCTTTACAAATTCGGGTACCTATCATCGGTAACCGAAGATGATTTTATCTTTACCTGGTTCGAGTTAAAGAGTGAGCAATCACATGTGTTTATTCCGTCGTTACAGATGTGTATGCGTGGTCTTTGTCGCCTTTTCTGGAATGTCTAGTGTTAGTAAAATTCATATGAGTGTACTAGTAGCATATTAAATTCTAGAACTTATTTTTGTGATACATCTCGAGACCACATAAGTAAGTATTAGGATTTGCTTGATAATAGGCATTAGGATTAACCCATGTTTTAAACCTGTAACTGTTATGATGGTGACCTCGATCATATAACTATCCACACCCTTGCCATGCACTCACCTTTAGTGCAGGATACCCTAGTACAACCCTCCGAGCCTATCCTTTTTCATGGTTCTTGTAATTTTCTGGTTAATCCAGACTATTAATGAAGAGCATTGACACCCTTAAACCAATCGTTACACCCAAAAAGCCTTAGCCTACCTTTTATGTACTCACTTTTAGTACATTATTGTGTTTTAACCCAAGTTAATTATTGAGTACACGGTTGCTAAGTCCTTATCCTTGTAAATACTGCTTTGGGACGATTGGGATTCATGGTAGTATTTATTTCGTGAAAGAATGAGGAAGAAAAGTTAAGTCAATACCCCCATATATTTGTCAAATGATATCCATGTTATTTTGATCCACCTCAATTCGGGTCATTAGTTAGATTGTAAATATCGAGCATGTAAAATCTCAAGTGTAGGGGTACGTGTTATAAACCCCCATGTTGTATTATGTTATTAAAAAAAGAGAAAAGAAAGAGATTGATGTAGAGTTTTGCAGAGTTTGTATATCTTTGTCCGAGTCTTGGCTTAGCAACCAAACCAGCGTGTATTCGTTTGAATAATTAGTTAACCCTTCCACTCCAAATTCACCTAAAGCCACCAAAATGTATCCCGTCCATTTCCGTTTCCATGATACGTTATCTTACACCCACACCCCACAACCCTTTAAAAGACCTCTTAGATAGTAATGAATAATACATGCACCTAGCGGTGGAGGTTTGATCCTTTAAATAACTTGCGCTAGCAGTGGAGGATATGATCCGTTACCAAGCTCATGGTAATTTAATATGCTTTGACAGGTAATGAGTGGTGATTTTTCCGTTTCCCCCCATAAGTTATAATTCATTAAACGCCTGACGTGAAAGAGAGAATCCCAAACACTATGTGATTGCTCGTTATGTAATTTCTGTGCTTTTAATTACGAGGTCTATGAAGTTGTGTTGTAGAATATTTTAAAGATAGGGGGGGTGGGGCGTGGGTAAAATGACCCCCTCATCATTGTTATTGTCTAGGTAGAAAACCCATTTTTGCTTGAGGACAAGCAAAATCTAAGTAATAGGTGTATTTTGATGAGGGTGTCATTTTATACCACCTTTTTCCAGGGTCATCTAACCCCTAAAATCGAGTGTTTATGCCTAAAATAGGTACTTAATCCGTTCCTTTTCAGGTATTTCCATTGGATGGACATAAAATGAATACACTGACTTGGCTCAATTGTGAGAAGAAACGAACGAGCTTACAACCAACACCAAGACTCATGAAGAATTTAGGGCTCAATAGACAGAGCCTAGAGACGGTGTCGCATTCGCCTACACGACTTGTCACACTTCCATCTAGTGACGGCGTCACTTATCTCACATGGCATCAAGCCCCGCACCCGATTCAATCAACACGCAATCTAGAAAGATTCATTTTACGACGGCGTCGCTTGACGCGTCACGTTAAAAGCGAACGCCGTCAGCGTTGATTTTCCTTATATATATCGATTTTCTTATACTAATAAAAACCCGAATTAAGTTTTGGTTGTAGTAACTTTAGTATAAAAAGAGGGTACAAAACCTAGTTTCGCTATAGCAGCTGTATGAGACGATTTTGGTTCCTACAAAAAACCCTATTGTTAACTCTCCAATTCATGTTTTAATCAAGTTAAGTTATACTTAAACATTCAATAGTCTATGTGTTGTTTGTCTTGCTTTATTCTTTAACATGCTGGCTCAAAACCTATCATTGTGTTTTATTTTATGATTGTATAAAACCTAGAATTAGATCTTAGGTGATGTTCCTCTTTGTGATTGATGTGCAACGTTAGGTCTTAGAAAACCAGCTTTTGTCTGAATCGATTTTGATATGTCTAGGGAAACATATTGTTGTAGAAAGGATATCATCGTGTATCAATCTCATACTACCTTTGCCCCCTAATATGGTTGATCACTTTTAATGTTATTATTACATTCACTCTAGTAAACTCCTAGGGGCCAGTGTAAAATATTCTCATACTACCTCTGCATGTGCGTTGCTCTACGCACATACTAAGAAGAACTGCGGGTTCGTGTAATATCGTTCAGCTTTAGGAAATAGTTACACAGATCCATCACAAGTGACAAGGCAACAACATTAGAAAAGCCAATCTAGGAGTAAAATATGAATTAAATAATCATAATCCTTTTATCTTATTGTTCCTCAAACCTTTACTTAGATTATTATTAGATTAAAAGCTAAAAAACCAAGCCACTATCTCCAATATATGATTTAACCAGCTTTCATAAAATACAAAAACACAAAAAGATCTTCCTCCAAAACCCTTAGAATTTCTGTTAACACGTGATCAATGCCTTCCAACCTATTCCTTCCTCGATTGAACCATAAACAACCCCGAGTCCTTGCCCATACTACACTACAACGATTATGTGCCTGCCTAGGGAGATTGAAAAATTCTCAGACGTGTAAAGTCCTACCACACCGCTGGTATGATGCTTAATTACACATACCATTTTCCATAAAAGAGGAATAAAAGATAAAAAACGTACAAAAAAACATTGTATTTTGTATGGTTTTTGCATTGTATTGTGCAGGAGACGGATATTCAAGAAAAGGAACAAAAAGAAAGCCAAAAGCAAGCAAATCCAAGCACGGAATGGAAAGGACAAAGTCAAAAGTCATCAAAATGAAGAAAATACAACTTTAAGGACTAAAACTGCCAAACCTCAAGTTGTATTACAAAAGATTAAAAGACAAGGGTCAAAATTGCAAACCGGTCAAAGATTGCATTCAAGTTATATAACTTGAGGGGACAAAACTGCCCAACTCTTCCAAAAAGCCATCTTTCCCGCCCCAACAAAAACCAGATACAAACTTGAGTCGTTTCCCAATACCATCCTACCCAGCAACCCACTCTACACCCTAGGAAAAATCATTTCGAACCACTCCTCTATCAAACCAACCCCCCCCCCCCCAGTTGTATAAATGCCATGTTGGCAATCCCTCTCCATTCCCAAGTGTTTTCAATGGCTGTGATTGACTCCAAAGAAGCACAAAAGAAATTGAAGGCTGGGATTTGTTTTAGAATCACCTCACACAACAAGCACACTTGGTTTTTGTCTCTACAAAGAAACACAAGCTGCAAGTCCAAGAGATGAAGACTTCGGCTATAAATAGAGCCTTTTGTAAGCCTTTGAGGCATCTTAATCTAAGTTTTAGTTTTTAGTTAATTTTTAATCTGATCTTAATTTTTAAGTCATTTACAGCTTTTACTTTCAGCTTTGTAACACTTTCAAGTTTTAATGCAAATTTGAGGTTTTAAGTCAATTTACAATTCCAAGTGCTAAGTTTCTTAATTGTGTTGTTTTGTGTTCAAAAAGCTATCAGTACAGCTTATTTATAAGCTGCTTTAATTAAGTAAATTTAAAAAGTTAAGTAGTTAAGAGAAAATCACAAAAATCACTCTCAAATACACCACAGCTTATTTTGTAGATGATAAGCCATTTTTGATGGTACTTAAAGACACTCACTCGCATATTTTATACAAGCTAGAGCTTGTAGACTCTTTGTTTAACCCTGTTTTGAGCAAGGGTGTTGTAAGTCTCTCTTTTTCTTATATTTCTTATTTACTGCAGAACTGTTAACAAGTGCTTATTTATTACTTATATTTGCTTTTGTATGCTTTATTATGATGTCTAGTGCTTTTTTCTAACTTGCTTATTGTAGTTTAAAAAGTAGTTTGTATCACTTTCTTAGTTAGTACTGTTAGTTCATTTGATAAAACTGTTGGTTTTGAGTTAACACTGCTAGACTAATTCAGCTTATTTAAGTGCTTATTCCTGATTGAAATCTGCTGATAAGTGTGTTAATTTGTTATTTGATAATCTGTTTTTAATCAAGTTGAAATAAAAATGAGTTTTGAAAATTTTATGGGCTGTTTTGAACTAGCAGTACTAACTCTAAGTTAGTACTAGCTAAGTTCATTTTTCCTTGGATTTTCAAAGGTAGCAGTACGAACTCAACACTAGCATTAACAGTACTAACTCCAAGTTAGTACTGTTAGTTAAAACTGTTAGTACTGGTGGTTCATTTTAGCTTATCAGCTTATTATTTCTGCTTATTTAAGATTTCCTTAGCTTTTTAGAGTAGATTAAACCATTTTCTTTTACTATCTTTAGGAGTAAGCTCATTTAAGCTTATTTTCCTTTTGAAAATATTTTCACTAGTGTATCAGTTTGTATCTTTTTAGCTTATTTGCCATTTTAATTTAATCTAGTTGCTTATTCTTATGCCTGAATGCTTATTAGGGCTAGTAATTATCTGTTTTAGCTTATTTGCTTATTTCTTGTTTCATTGAGTTTTGTTAAAACTAGCAGTACTAACTTTAAGCTAGCAGTACTAACTTAAAGCTAGCAGTACTAACTCCAAGTTAGTACTGATGGTTAATACTGGTAGTACTGTTGTTAGTACTGCTGAGTTTTTCGTGCTTAATCTAGCTTAATTCCTTTTTGAATTGCTTATTTAGGGTTAGTTTAGCTTATTTGGTTTGTCTTAAGCTTATTTGAGCTTATTTGTGTCTTAGTGTAAAAGTTTTAAGTGTTTGTACCATTCCTAGCCTTTAAGCCTGCTCTTGCTTATTTTTAAGTGCATTTGCCTATTAGGTTTAGTGCCCAATCATATCCAAATCTTTGTCATATTCAAACATCAATCTTCAATCGTCTCTCGATTTTCCATTCTAGCCTCGTTGGGACATAACGACCCGGGAACTCATACTTCCGGTTTCATATATATTTTATTTAGTGAATTTTGACTTCTTGCCTTGGTCAAAGGTATTTGGTTGAGTGTTTGCTTATATATTATATATAGATATTATTGACGAGTCAATAATCCTTATGGTGGACTACAAACCATATTACCATTTAACTCCACCGACTTTCAAGAAAGCTCGGCACTCACACAGAAGAGTTACTACCTACGGTATTCCGCCCTCGGAATCTACCCCTAAGAACCTGTGATTCGACTTAACCTATGAACTCTAAAAGCCTTCCCTTTTGAAGCTTTCCAAAACATCAACTAGATCCCTAATGGTGTAGGCTTGATCCCACAGATACAAGACTTCCCTTACAACTCGATTGGATAAATGAAAGATAGTTGAACCAAGTCCTAACCTAACCTAGAGACTCGATTCTAAAGAAAGGGTATGAGAAAGAAGACCCTCGATAAAACACACAAGTGTGGAATAAGCACTTGTTTGACTCTCTTGCGGAGATGTGTGTTCTTCAATGGATGGTAGAGGAAAAGATTAAGAACACTTGATGTTTAGACTTAGAGGATTAGAGGAGAGAAAAGAGAGGAAAGAATGTTTGCAAGAGGTGAGGAATACAAAGGCCAATGGTGGGTATTTATAGGCCAAGGAGCACAAATTGTAAAAATACAATTCGTGTATGGCGCGCTGCCCATGCCCCATCGCATGGCCAGCGCACCAGATTCCCTAAGATGTTTTCTCCGGGACTTGGCGTTTTAAATACCCGTACTTGTTAAACCCCCAAATGTACTTCACGCTATGACCTTTCAATCATTCTTATGCTCAAGGTCAACCAACTCAAATATCCATTTGATAAAAACATTTGTGAAGTATTAAAAGCGTTTTGCTTGTCCGATATTGTAAAAAGAGAAAAGAATTATCGAAAAGGGGTATTTTGGGCATTCCTCAAAGTGGTAACTAGCCTAGTTGGGATCCAACTAAAGATTAAAAATGGCTAGTTAGGAACCAAAAGAATATTCTTAGAATATTCTTTGCTTGGTGAGAAAAGGAGGAAAAATTTGAAATTTGAATTTCAAATTCATTAACACATATGTTGGATAAGGATGAATGAGTTGCGTGTGAGTTGTCATGATGTGACATGATGTGATAGAGGGAGCCTCTTGATCTTAGTTTGAAATAGAGGGTGGAGATGTGAAGAGGGCACTTGGATAAGTGGCAAGATCAAGGGTAGAGAGAGGTGTGCTTGTTGTGTGAGTAAGAATAGAGTATTTGTGAGAGAGGTTGTGTTTGTTTGAGATGAAGCATCAATCCAATGGTTGAGAAGAGAATAAGGGAGTTTGGATTGATGAGGTAGCTTAATTAAGAGTAGAGGAGAAAGTGTGTTTGTTGTGTTAGTTTGAAAACCAATCCAATGGTGGAGAAAGAAAGAATGTGTGATCTTGGATTGGTGACATGGCTTAATCAAGAGTTGAGATGAGAGTGTGTGTAATTTGAATTTGTTGGGAAAGAAGGTGAATAGTGAGTATGTGATGGAAAATGTTTTGAAAAGATATAAAAGATTTTGGTTGGGAATGTAGGAGACATAAAGGTACCACAAGTACAAGGAATGTACATTGTGTAAGGGAATGTGAGTTGGCATTGTTGAGGATAAGGTTTGGGATTTATTTGGTGAAGGTTTATGTGTAGGAAGGTTTCAAGATGAAAATAAAGATGAAGATAAGGATGAAGAATGAAATCAAAGGATTGATTTGAGTTAATAACGACATTGCCAATAAGAGAAGAAAAAGTGGGTGATCATGTCAATAGTGTATATATATATATATATATAGGTAAATCAGTAAATTACTTTTAACCAAAAGTGATAAACCAATTCACAAATAAATTATGATTCCGGAAGTATCGATTTTGAAAGTAACCCATTTTAGTCGTTTCCCGGGTCGTTTATGTTCCAACGAGGCGTGAATTGAACTTTTTGTTGACGTTTGTAATCGGGATTTTGAATAGATTAAGATTTTTGATTTGGATTCTAATTTCTATAAATATAAAGCAATAACAAATAAAAACAAGCGACAATTAAAGCGAATACGAATTAAATAAAAAAACGTTAACGGGATTTTAAAAACGCAACCTAAAAAAACTAAAACTTCAAATTTTGACTCTAGAAAAGCAAATTTAATTTTTAAAAGTCCTAAATGATAAAAGAAAATTTTAGAAAAAAGAGTTATATTTTTTTGACTTTTATTTAATTTATTATGAATTAAAAACACTTTTAATCTAAAAATATTATTAAAAATACTAAACTATTGTAGAAAAATCTGAAAAATTTAGGAAAAGTACTTTGAACTATGAGGAATCTAAAAAAATACTAACTGGAAAAATGGCTGAACGAATAAGCAGTAAATAAGCAAATAAGCTCGAATGAGCAAAACACTAAACACCCTTTAAATAATAAATGAAACAAACAATGAATGGAAAAGACCAAAGGGCAAGTTGGTAGTGGAGAGTGGTGCTAAGACGTGTGTGTGTGTGAAGCTAAGGTCGCAGGTTCGAGTCCTGGACCTTGGTTTTTTATTTTATTTTATATTTCAAAACTTTTTACAAAAACTTAAAGAGAAAGAGAAAATAAGCAACTTTTAAAAAGGAACTTTTAATAAAACTTAATTTTAAGCTTTGAAAAAGCTGATTTAAAAATTACAGTTTTGGCTTATTTTCTTTTTACTCTTAGTTAAAACTGTTTTAGAAATAATAAGCTCAAAAATGATCAATAAGCTAAAAACAATCCTATAAGCTAACAACAGACCTAATACTAAACTTAATAAGCTAAAATAAGTAAATGCAATAAGCTAAGAGGCAGCAGGTAGCACAAGTACAAGTTAACTCAAAACAGGACTTAAAGGACTATGATCCAAGTTTAACTTGTACTTGTGCTATATATAATGACAATAAGCTGAAAACAGATTGATTTTAATACTTGAAAAACACAAATAAGATGGAATTAGAAAAACTAATTTAGATAATAAGCTAGAAAAAGCAATTGGAAAGGACAAACTACAATTACTTGTTTTTGGATTTTTGAAGTTAAATGGCTACTTGCAGACACAATTTTAAGGCTCAAAAATGATTTAGACAACTTAAAAACTTAAGACAAATTAAGATTAGACTCCAATAAGCACTTAAAAACTCAAGAACACTTTTAAAGAAGTTTCCAAAATAAGCAATTTAAACATCAAGTTTAACTGGCAGACTTAGAATTTGTTAAAATCAACTTCAAAACCTATCAAAGCCTTTTAAAAACTTATGGTCGGATTTAGAAACAAACGTTAAACCAAAGTTTCTCAAAAACCTCCCGGGTCGTTTCCTCACGAAGCGTGAAATGAGAATCGGTTAAGTCGTGATCGCGTGATTTGAATGGTTCAAAACATTTAAGATTTTTGATTTCTATTCAACTAATGAAAACGAATAAACATGTAAAAACAATTAAACAATAAAAGCATGTTAAAGCACTTACAAAATACAACCAACAACAACAACAACAACAACGATACCCAATCCCGCCAAGACAGGGTATGGGGAAGGTGAGATGTAGACAGATCATACCCCTACCCTTGACGGGTAAGGAGACTGCTTCCGAGTAGACCTCCGGCTGAGAGAGAGAGAGAGAGAGGGAGAGAGAGGGGGGGAGAGAGAGAGAGAGAGAGCCAAAATTTGTTTTTTTTTGAATTAAAATAAATATAATTTTATTCGAAACTAAGAAGAACGGAAAATAAGGCAGGAAACATCGCAAAGCACAAAGACACAAAGCAAGCTAACAACACGGGATGAGGCAATGCTAGAAAGAGCAGGCATACCAAAAGAAAGGCATACAAGCAGGCCAAACAGACAAATCATGAAAACACACAAGCACCGAAACAAGCAAAAGCCAAGAGGAGCAAGGAACACCAAAGAGACAAAAGCAACAACGCAAAGCATAAAAGCACTGAGCAAGCATATGAAAACGGGGGCGCAAAGCAAGAAACGAGCAGGCAAGCACAAAAAACAAAACATCCAACAAAAAGAAGCGGGCATACATATAGCCAAAGGACAAAAGCACATAGAGGCACCAAGAAAAATAATAATAAAAAAAGCATCAACAAACGGCAAACCACGAAGGCATACAAGCACCGAAACAAGCAAGAAGCAGGGAACAAAACAAGACCATAGCAGGCAAGGCAAACATAAAGCAAAACAAACCAAAACAAACCCTCTACACCCTTCATCTAACCTCCTAATCTAGTTCTACCCTACCTCTCTACCCTATCAAACTAAAAACCCAAAAAGGCCAAACAAGAGAATACGCAAAAAGCACAAGGCAAGCAACGCACACGCAAGAAGGCCGACAAACAAAAAGAAAGCAACTAAGAAAGGGAAGCAGAGGAAGCAAAACGAAACAGAAGACTACAACATAGCCATGCAACATGGCAACAAGAAAGGCCGACCCCAAGTCGACCCCCTAACCATCTAACCTAATTATAGCCCTCCACGCGATCCTATCAGAGGTCATGTCCTCGGACAAGAGAAGCTCCTTCATGTCCTGCTTCACTCTATCCTCCCACTTAAGTTTTGGTCTACCCCTTCTCCTCATGCCGTCTACTACCAGATCTTTGACTCTCCTAACTGGTGCTGACTGTGATCTTCTCCTGACATGTCCGAACCACCTCAATCGTCCTTCTCTCATCTTGTTGATGATCGTCTCGACTTCAAGTTGCGCTCTATAAACCTCATTTGGGATTATGTCTCGCAATGTCTTACCACAAGTCCACCTTAGCATTCTTAGTTCCGCTACCTCCACCCTGTTAGCAAGGGATTCCATAATAGGCTAACACTCTGACCCATACAACATGGCCGGTCTAATTGCGACTCGATAGAATTTTCCCTTCAACTTGAGGGGGACATTTCTATCACAAAGCACTTAAGAAATAAAGTACGAAAACGTAAACGGGAATTAATAAAATGCGACATTTAAGCAACTAAATCAAATTTAAGCCCTACGAATGCAAATTTAATTTTAATAAATCCTAATTGACTAAAAATAATTTTCAGAAAAAGAATTATATTTTTTTGATTATCTTTCTTTTTTTTATGATTTTTTAAAGTTTGTAAACAAAATAAATGTACGAAAAATATAAAACTTTGAAATAAAAATCTAAGAAAATTACTGAAAATAGCTAAAGTTGAAAAGGTTGTATGAAAAATGAAAGCAAAGAAAATGCTTAAATGAATAAGCATAGAAAAATGAAATAAGCATTTGAATTGCTTATTGATAAAAGAGCTTAAAAAATGTTAAAAGGATTGTTGTTGCACCCTTGGACATAAAAGTCCCAAGGGCGCAGTGGTGTGAGTGTGTTGTGTTGAGACGTTAAAAGGGTTGAGGCTAGGTTGAGGTCAGGGGTTCGAGCCTTGCTCACCCCTGACTTCCTTGGCTTCTCCTTTTTTACTTTTTGCAAATTTTTTTGAAACAAAGTTGTTAAGCAGCTGAAAATAAGCTACTTTTGTGAAAACAACTTTTTTCAAAATCACTAATAAGCTAGAAAACAGCTTAATACTATGACAGATAACACTTAACTAAATTTTGCTTTTTCACAAAAACTCAAAGAAACTAATAAGCTAAAATAAGCTCAAACAGAATCAAAATAAGCTACACTACCCTATTACTAACCTAATAAGCAAGTAGGAACAAGAATTAAGCTAAAGTTATAAGCTATAAGCTAGAAATCCTAAAAAGTACTGATGTTGCAAAATAGTTTACAAAACAGACAAAACACCAACTTTGAGCTTATTTTTAAGCTCACAAACAGAACCTTATGGACTAGTGGTTTGAAAATCTTAAAAGCTTGACCTCTAAACTATTTAAAACAGCCATTGAAATACATTTTGAAATCTAAATAAGCTAAGAAAAAGCTAGCTGAAAAAGGCTTTTACACTCAGTATGTACTGAGTGTTATTTTTGGTTTTTAAAGATAAAATGCTAAAAGTAGGCTTAAAAACAGATAACCAAATAAGCTCTATAAGCTAAAATAAGTTCAAACATATTTAAACTACCCTACAATCTACTTGTGCACAAAATTTTAAAAGTTGAATCCTACTTTACCTATCTGAATTTAAAGCTAGAAAATGGCAAAAAACTATTTTTCTTATCTGATGCAGTTTGCAATTTTTTTAAAACAAAACCTAAAACTAACAAATGCAGACCTAAAGACTATGTTGCTACACTCTTAAAATACCAAAATAAGGACAAACTAACTAAAAACAGCAACTAGAAACAATCCAAGCTTAAGGAGTTTAATGATTTGAGCTTAATCACTCAGATTAACGCAATCTTCACACAAACTTGTCAAAACTGATTTAAGCAATCTAAAGCCATAAAATATGATCTATAACTAAAATATGGACGATTAAAATCAACCAAAGTGGGAAGAACTACTACCAGTACTAACTTGAGGTTAGTACTGGTCTTGATCCAAACACCCCTTTAGAAATTTTAAGCTCATATTTAGCCTATAAAACTGAGAAATAAAGTTCAAACTTCAGTTACCAATAATAATAAGCTATAATAAGACCTAATGAATAGATTTTACCAACTTAATAAGCAGAAATAATAAGCTAACAAGTTAAGCTAATATTTTTGGTTTTTATGACTGTTTTATAACAAATAAAAGTAAACTAAGATTTAAGCTATTGATTGAATTAATTAAGCTTTTTACAACTATATTAAGCTAATATAAGCTACACTAATCAACAATAAGAAAATAATAAGCAGTTTAAAGCTAAAGTGCAGTTTAAAGCTAGAAAATGTAAATTGAAACTTACAGAAGCCTCTGCACAAAACAAGGCTGTTAAATGCTCTTATGAGCTAATCAACAAGCTCTAGCTTATCCTAGGATAAGCTGGTGTGGTCTTGGAAACCCATCCAAATCTGGTTTCCCTTCCATTTTAAGCTGAGGTAAATTTGAGAGTGAATTTGAGTGCTAATAAGCTCAGTTAAGCTTTTAGAGCTTAATTGAGAGTGTAGCTAGCTTATGAGTGAATTAGACAGCTTATTGAGCTTATATAAGTAAAAAGAGCTTTTATCAAACCATTATGAATTCAAGTAAAATATGAAATAACAATTGAACAGTATGAAAAGTAACTTTTATTGCTAAAATAATCTGATTACACGCTTATGAAAAAGGAAGATTATATTTAAATGAAAACAATAAGCTAAAAATTACATAAGCTAAAGCTATCTAAAAATTACACTAAAACTACATTACTTCTAGATATTCAACTCTGTGTGATTAAGCTTTATTTAATACCATAGAAAGGTTCCTGTCTTCATACGCTCCTCCTCCTCTATCTCAACCTCTACACATAACCGCTTCTATTATGGTCAAATCTGACCCGTGGAATCGTGGCCACGTGCAACAGCCAATGGGAGGCTTGAGGATCGCAAGGGTGTCATTCCTTGGTGTCAGATGTGTCAGGTTCTAGAAAGGAGCGTGTGAGAGGGTTGGTTTTACCCTGTTGCTCTGTAAAAGTGAAAAAGAGAGGGAAAGGGGTAGGAGATAATAAATAGTAAATTTGACTTGTTTTGTGGCTTTGACCCTTTGACATGTGTGTTATAAAAGAGGGGTTTGACTTGGGCTTTATGAAATGGGGTTGGGCCAGGGGTTTATGGATTGGGCTTGTGAAAGTGTTATATAACACTTAACAGTTGTTAAGTGTTAGTTTAATAATAATCCTATGGTTTGTAGTGTAAAAATTAACGATAGTTAGTCCTTTTGATGTTTTAAGGACTAACGGTGTTATTTATTTTGACGGTTTGGGAATTTAAGGGTTTACAGGTTTGTCTTGGATTTTTACTTGATAAATGCACACCTTGCCCTCGGCTTTTCACGCTCTTTTATTCTCGTGCCCGGTTAGTGTCCGTTTTGTCTTTTCTTTTGTCCATTTCTTTAATATCCGTACTTGCACATACACAAACACAAAAACAAGCATATATTTGCAGTTTTTATTAAGTTTTTGGTCTTTTGGGTTCGTTTTTCAAGGTAAAAGGTATGTGTATTTAGACACATACCAAAATCCCCCATACTAAGCCATTGCCGTGTCCTCACGCAATATTATGAATAACACTTTAGAAAACTAAGAATCTTAATCCCCCTTGATTAATTATCTTGAAAAGTAGCTAAGTATTCATCTTAAGGGATTAAAGAAACATTAGCTTTGAAAAGCCCCGTTTTCCCTTTTCAACATTTTTCCATTTTTTATGCTTTTTCATGACTTTCCATATTTTGACACTTCATAACATTGTGCTTTCATTATTCTTGAAAATACTTCGGATCATGGAACAAGCAAAATAAATTCATCGTCCCCAACTTTCACTTTTCCATACTAAGCCCAAAAACAAGATCATTGTCAAATACAAGTTATGATACTAACACTACTCATAAATACTAATTGTGTATTACTTTTTCTCCCTTATTCCTAATTTTGTATCTCAAGATTTTATTTAAGTCATATACCCGAAGGCTCTTTAATTTTCCATACTAAGCTTAAAAACATGATCATTATCAAATACAAGTCATGATACTAACACTACTCATAAATACTAATTGTGTATTTACTTTTCCTCCTGCAAATCCTAATTTTGTATCTCAAGATTTTACTTAAGTCATATACCCGAAGGCTCTTTAAGACATAAATCAAGTAATATTATTTACACCATATACCCTTAGGCTCTTTAAGGTAAAAATAATTAAGCAACCTTTTTCCAATCACTAATTTTATAAGTACCATATACCCTAAGGCTCTTTAAGGTACAAATAATTTCATGATTAGTATTACTTTTGCCATATACCCTAAGGCTCTTTAAGGCAAAAAGTAATCAAATGATTCACTTTACTCATAC
>BQNB010117846.1:0-21104 GCA_026074375.1 Tanacetum coccineum
TTCTCCTATTCTGGCTTCTTTTTCGCCGGCATAACTTTCCGATCAACAACCGTCGTAGTTGCCGTTGAAACTTGATATCTTTCAAAACGGTTAAAGATTCATCTAACGGTGATTTGGAATTTTAATTTACAGGTGAATATGTGTTTGAGTGTGTGTAAGAGAAATAATATGATGTGCACTAGTCATAGAAAAACAATTTAATATTATTCTACTCTTTTGGAATATGGGAAAGAATAATGAAGAAGTGGGAAAAGAATAATGAATTTGTGCTTTTATTTTAATTATGTTTGGGTGTTTGTTTATTTTAATTATTTTAAGTGTGAGAGGGTTTCTGTGGGGATACATAAAAGGATATGATGGGAACACTAGTCACTTGATGGAGTTACTATTTGACAGCCAACAAAAAAAAACATTTTATTTTATTATATCTTTGAGAGAATACTTTGAATACTTTGAATTATTTTATGATGGGATTGTGACTTCATGGCGTGAAGAGGACTTGATACGAGAGATAGACCTCTACATGCCAATATACCAATGCAGACTCTTTATATTCCGTAAGATAGAACACCTGAGAAAACATTGCTAAAGTGTCAACATAAAGTTGGTGAGTTCATAGGTTTTGTTGTTTGATAATAGTGATGAACCACAAGATTTATAACCATAGCATGAAATATAGTAATCCTGTATATCACAATAAAAAGTATTTACTATTGTCTAAGCTCATGACACCGAAGCGTTAACATGTATCATCATAGATAAGCCCATGCAGATGTTCAACCCGCAACATCCGTAACTGACTCAAATGAAACTGTGTTTGCTTGACTAATGTCAGTCCAAGACAAATAGCGATGTCAATCCTGATAGATCTATCCATAACATTCGCGCTCCCTCAACCGGTCATCCGGTCAAGAAATTGACGGTTCATGATAAATTGGGCAATATAGCAGGTTGGGTTGAATAGGGACTTAGACCCAATAGTAAATCAGTAAATGTACTTGTGTTCAATCTGTTAAAATAAGCAATATTCTCACCCCGAAAGTTAATTTAAAACAGTAAAGTAGGGGCTATGAAAACTCACCTTGCCGGTTAATCGTCTGGGATCGATAATGGATCAATGTGCGTCAAAATAGTGACTCAGTCAAACACCTAGGTAATTACGACAAAGTATGAGTTTATATTCTATAAACTTAATGTAAGAAAAGAATTATGCAAGTGGGTCATCAAAGGGCATTGTCGTTTATGAGATAACGTTTTATGCTTTTAAAATGTTGATTCAAACCGTTGGCTCTAGGGACGACTTTACAACCATAAGTATCTATGCAGGATTTGATACTATTACGCGTCGTAACTTATATTTATGAGTCCATGAGGTTTACGTCCAAAGAAAATATAGACATTATTTATAAGTTACTAAGTTTTATATATTTTCTTATCGCGTTTAATTATTGACATCGTAGTCGTTGATTAATTTGTGTAATCACCCTCTTCTTCATCCTCATCCTTATCACCCCACAGAATCATATATGATTGTCTAAAAAAATAATTCAAAAACACTACTCATTTCAACACAAAACAATACTCATTCTCTAAAAACTGATCAAAACTCACTACAAGAATTCTGTCGATTACCCACATGCCATATTTGTGGGTAAAAGGCTTAAAACCGTGGGTAATCGGCTAACACCCATGAATTTCCCACGTCAGCCTTTAAATGGGTAAAACCTCCGAGGGTAATTGTTTACCCACAATTTTTCCAATTCGTGGGAAAACTTACCCATGACGTGTTTAGTGGGTGATTATGTTATTATGTGGGTAAATATATTACGGTATTCTTGTGTCATACCACGGAATACCCATACATATAACTGTGGGTAATTCGTGGATAAAATTATTTACAAATATTGTGGGTAAATATTCTTGTATCCGGATCTACCCATCATCATTTACCCATGATTTCAACATATAAAAAAGCAACATAACATATTTCTAAATAAAGCATTTCATATGAACCTACATAGTATAGTACGATTAATATAAGATCCCAAATAAAAGAATTACAATGAAATTGTATTCATATAATATCATATCGCAAGTACAATGTATAATATGATTAATCCAAATCTATATTAACAACATATAATAAAAAAGATCCACAACTATAACTTGTTAGTTCCAAAGCAGTATAGACACATTAACAACATAGGTTATTCACGAGCCATTAATCTTTTAGGGTGGGGTGTTGAAGACACAATCTCTCCCTTGTGGTTTTATACTTGTTAGTCTACACTCAGAACCATCCATCTTTGTTATAACCTGCACATGATATAACTATATATTATAATCACCATTAAAGGACTATGAGGAACTTAAATTTAAATTACAAAACATCAAAGTATTGGAATTTACCAATAAATTTATTTGTTCTATGATGTATGTGATCTGTTGATACAACAGATTTTACCTCCAATCTTCTAGCCTGCAAATTTCTATAAGGGATTATAATTCATGTTTATTTCAAGTGTTTCCTACTCATAATGTTTAAATTACAATAGTTAAACATATATAAATAAAAATGTATATCGTACCGCAAGTACAGATTCGTAAATTTCAAACCAAAATGATTAAATGATCATACATATTAGGTTATGAAGAACGATGGACATACCAATGTACACACCAATAGAGATTTGCCACACCTATTAATAAAGGCTTCCTTCCTTTACTAAATTCTGAAAAAATTAGATAACTTGTATTTAGTCTCAGCCACAACAACCAAAAGTTTCAGTCTAGTCATTTGAGTTCTTGGGCGCCCTAATTTTATTTCTTCTTTACGAAAAACAAAACATACATGATCGTAGCATCACATGATCATTATGATGTTAGAGATGACAATAGAATAATTAAAATATTGGTGATTTGTCATTCACCACCGAAAAGGTTGAACAAGATCGATCAAGTGTTGGTTAATTGAAAATGTGAAACCTTATCTTATTAGCATGCGTGATATGTGGAAAGTGGGAATTCAGTTTTAAAGGGTTAAAATTTGAATTGTTTGAGTAATACTCTAATTTTCCATAGAGCACAAAGGCGGGAAGTTTCCCTCTATAACATAGCAAAATGAATTTATTTTATCCAATGCATATATTTGTATACTTAAGTACTTAATATTTCATTTAATATGAATATAAAAATATGAAATTGTGTATAATTGTATATCTTTCTAGCCTTATCGATTATTTAAAATAAAAAGTATATATTTTATAAAATAAAACTAGCAGGGTACTTACGCGTTATAGTGACGGGTACCATGTAATCAAATTTTTTGACGAACAATATTATTCGATTATATGTTTTTCGTGATAATAATTTACGCATCGCACTAATTTTAGAAAAAAACTTATCGCACACTATACATAAAGATGGTAGAGTACCTGTCAATCACGATGGAATGGCGATCAGAAAATGGTAACCAGTAATATTACAAAGTTGTGTTGATTGGCGGTGAAAATTATTTGCTAGTTAGCATAGGCTAAATTTTTTATAATAGATTAATAACTTGTTTGGTTTGTACCATGTGGTATATTCATTTTATTTTAAGCATAACATTAATTATAGATGTTGTATAGATGTACTAGTGTATTAAATAATTGTAAACATAGCTTAAAAACTTGTAAGGCTTAAATTGTGTTCTTGAAAATTTAAAAAAAGAGGGAAGTGCAGAAATCATCCCTATGAATTCTCAAAAAACTGTCTCACGTCCCTTGTTAAAAATTTGTCCAAAACACATCCCTTCGTCAATGTTTTGAGGCACGATACATCCCTTGGACTAACTGTGAATTTTTTTTCCGTTAAGTATTAACGAGGTTAAAAAAATTAGTTTTTGTTTGTTTTTAATTTTGTTTAAAAAAACAACCTTTTTACATTATTATTCGTAAAAATATTTAAGATTTTTTTTACAAATTTTTTTAAAAAAAGATTAAATTTTTTTAGCGTTTTTTAAATTTTTTAAAATTTAATTTTTTACGTTATTATTCGTGAAAAAATTTAAAAAAAATTACAGAACTTTTAAAATTTTTTTTGTACTTTTTAAAATCTTAGTTTTTAAAAAAAAATGTTAAAAATTTTGTATTTTTTAAAATCTTAGTTTTTAAAAAGTACAATAAAAATTTAAAAAGTTTTGTAAAAAAGTGCGAAATATAAAAAAAAATTAATTTTTTAAAAAAGTGCGAAGTTTTTTATAAAATTTTAAAAAGTTTTGTAATTTTTTTTTAATTTATCGACAAAAATTTACCGCTCTAAGTACCCTTAAAACTGATCATGCGTATCTAGTTACCCACAAAATAGTCACGAATGTTTACCCACGTGCATTGATGGTCGTGTGTAATTCATGGGCAACAAAAAATTTCCCACGATACTACTGATATATTTACCCACGATATTTGAACTTGTGGGTGATCGGAGGGAAACACTTTTGCGCAAAGAATTTACCTACAAATTACACACAAAATACAATATTGTGGGTGATTCCATGGGAAAACTTACGGGAAATTAGTGGGTAAACTTGAACTATTTTCTAATTCGCTAATGATGGGTAATTTGTGGGAAATGTGTGGGTGAATACCCATGAATCAATGTTTGTGTGTAATTATCGTGGGTAATCATCAGGATTCTTGTAGTGACTATCAATAAGCATATTTAGCACAAAAACAAGAATAAGCATAAAAACTAAGCCTAATAAGCAAAATAAGCATAAAAAGAAAGCATTAATCGGATAAGTTATCGTCGTCGGCAACTGGTGACAAGGATGATTGGACCTCCGATTTAGCCGCCTTTCTAGCCGCACGTTCAGCAACAATATCCATCAATCGTTTTAGGGGTAAAATTAGGGATAGAAATGATTGTTTTTATGGTTAGAACGATTGATTTGGGGGTTAGGGTTAGGGTTAGAGATTGGGTTATGGTTAGAACGATTGATTTTGGGGATAGAGAGAGAAAGTAAACTTAGTGAGAGAGATAGATTTGTAAAAGTAAATGACTATCCTACCCTTACAGATATTATTTATTTTTTTAATAAATAAAAGAGGTATTAATCTACACCATAGATTTAAAAGAGATGGAAGGCCGGGATTAGTTCATTGGGTCTTTGACATTTTATGGGTCTATAAGAAACTTTTGTGGTGGTCAACAAAGTCAACCAAACTATTTGGCAGGAACACGTCCACGCCAAAGACATTGCCATGTCACCACTATGATTAGTTATGGGTAATTATGGCTAATCAAATGCTAAAAATGGTCAATGTTTTGGTCAAATAAACCGGAGAGGACTTGTCCTCGCCAAAACTTGGAAGGAATGTTGAGCCAATTCGGTGCCCAATGATCTTTATCTTAGGATTTGAATAAAAATATTCTAAGCGTTAGGTATTCTTAAAAATTACTCAAAGTCACTGAATGAACAGTCATTCCTTCAAAATGTTCAACCTGAGTTTAAGAAGAAACACTCACTATTCACTGAGGCGAAACTAAGTAAATGAAGTCCCTAAATCAAAGAAGAAGGTGAGTTGCGCACAGTAAACTTACATTAAACTTCTCCCCCTGTCGGTTTTCTAAGTTCTAATTCATTCATTCCATCCCACGATTCTAAGAACTGAAATTGGCAGTTTCAAAACCATCAGTAAATTACACAACAGAGAATATAACACACATCCCTAGCAGAGATTGGTCACCTATGCAGATGGTAATTCGTCACCTAAGAGATTCAAGGCATGGTAAATTGGTAAGTAAAATACATCCAAACATATTCTTTTTTGAACCTCTAATTCATTTTCATACTTGGATCATTAGTTTGGTTACTGAAATTAGTTTCATGTCTTTTGTTAGGTTATTAAATTTTGTTGACAACATGTTACTTTCTTGACAACATTTTTAACAAAATCATGTAATTTTAGAGATATATAATCATTTGGTTATGTTGTCTCTTTCGTTTAGTTCATTTTCATTAAGCTTTCGCTTTCAAGTTTCATAACGTACGAAACTTGTATCAAGATGCACACAAAGTGTTTGTTGAAATGACAGACACAATTACAGCTTTTCATACTTATGTGACTGATTAACTTTACGGATTGAATATCATATAGATCCTATTGATTAACTTTACGGATTGAATATGGTATATATATTGTAAACAAAAATCTGTACTTTAAGTAACATGCTTATATTTGTAGTATACAACCAGTTTAAATACGCAATCCTAAACACCCTCTTAACTACTTATTTTGTCAAAAACAAAGGGATAAGTTATTTTGTTGTTTTGTACAGACACTATATTTTACTAATTTTCATATAAAGGCACTTACTGTGTATAAATTTTCAGGAGTTAATTGTCTAACATGATTTCATTTTGCTAATAATGGTTCAGAAAAAAGGAGAAGGTAGAATGTATCGTTTAGACAAATGTGGTAGGCATGTATTGAACTTAGATGTAAGAAACTAACTGATTAAACTAATTTATATGAAGTAATAGTAAGTTAAATGATATCTCATACACATTGATTAACATATCTTCTTAGTTTTAAAGTAAAAGAGACGGACCACACATTGGTTGTTTGATAGATTACTCTTGATTAACATGTCTTCTAGCAATGATATCATATCTAGCAATGTGTGTAGTTGAGAAGAGAAGCGACATCTATCATGATTAAAAAAATTATTACTTGAAGGTTTGTACAATTGAACTGCAAATGTGTAGTAGAGCAATGATCAAGATGGATTCAGACACCACAAGCAAACTAAGGTTGCATACAGGTTCATTTAATAACATAAGTTGTAAAACAATTCCAATAAAGTTTAGGACAATAATTTTTGTTTTTGATGGTTTACAGGCTCACCACCGTATGCGTAGCTGCAAAGCACATTCATACCACAAGAGTCTTCAGAACGCTCATTGTCCGTACCTCCATTAAAACAGGATGCTAAAGTACTAAGTGAGAGAATTATATGCTGGCCAGGTTAGCCTTTCTTGACGTGTCAAGAAAGAGCCACACAAGGTACATGGTAAGGTAAAGGCAAGTTTAGAATTAATGCAAATGTACGATGTTATAATGTTAATGGTTATGTTTGTAATGTTAATTGTTTTGTTGTTAATGGTTAAGTGTTATGTTTGGAATGTTCATGGTTAATTTTTGATGTTCATGAAATGTTAATAAAGAATATTGATTTGATTGATTGCTTGATTCTCATTGATATAATAGCCAACTAAATATAGGGTACAGAGGAAGATTCTAGACTATGGGCTTGGGCCAATGGGCCGATTACACTAACTATACAATATGTACTTTAATACGCCCCCGCAGTTGAAGCGCGGGAGATTTGCGGACGCTCAAACTGGATCTGAAATCAGTAAACAACGGGTACGGGAGACCTTTTGTAAAAATATATGCGTACTGAAATCCAGAAGGAACATGAAGAACTCGAACATGACCTGCTGCTACTTTGTCACGAACAAAATGAATGTCAATCTCTATATGTTTGGTGCGCTGATCTTGTACTGAGTTTGCAGACATGTATACAGCACTCACATTATCACAGTAGACCAAGGTCGCTGTGAAAAGTGTGGTATAAAGCTTACGAAGGAGGTTGCGAATCCAAGATGTCTCAGCTACTGCATTCGCAACCCCGCGGTATTCAGCCTCAGCACTAGAACGAGACAACGTGTCCTGACGTTTGGAGGACCACGTCAGGAGATTGTCACCAAGAAAAATAGAGTATCCAGAAGTAGATCGGCGCGTAGCTGGACAACCTGCCCAGTCAGCATCAGAGTATGCAATAAGCTGTGATGTAGTAGACCGAAATAGCTGTAATCCAAGATAAGTGGTTCGTCGAAGATAACAAAGAACACGTATCATAGCATTAAGGTGTAGCTCTCGAGGATCATGCATGTAAAGACATAACTGTTGAACTGCATATGACAAATCGGGTCGGGTAAAGGTGAGGTACTGAAGTGATCCGGCAAGGCTGCGATATAAAGTAGGATCAGTGACCGGTGATCCTTCAAGTTCAAGCTTCTTCTCGGTGTCAATTAGAGTCCTACAAGGATTACAATTAAGCATATGTGCTTGCTCAAGAATCTCGGTAGCATATTTCATTTGAGACAAGAATATGCCAGAGGTAGTACGCTTAGGAGATATACCGAGAAAATAGTTGAGTGGGCCAAGGTCTGCTATAGCAAATTCCGCATGTAGTAAAGAGATGATACGTTGCAGGAGTGAAGTAGAAAAAGCTGTAAGAATGATATCATCCACATATAGTAGTAAGTAAGCTGTGTCTGGCCCCTTGTGAAATATGAAAAGAGATGAGTCAGTTTTGATGTGATAGAAACCGGCTCGAATAACATAGCTAGAAAATCGTTGAAACCAAGCTCGGGGACCCTACTTAAGGCCATAAAGCGACTTTTGCAGAAGGCAAACATCAGAATGAGCTAAATCAGTAAATCCTGATGGTTGGTGCATGTAAACTGTCTCTGTAAGATGGCCGTGAAGAAATGCATTCTTCACGTCTAACGATGAATAGGCCATTGTCGAGAAACTGCAAGGCTAAGAACAATCCGTATGGTAGCAGGTTTGACAACAGGGCTAAATGTCTCATCGCAGTCTATGCCTTGTTGTTGACTACGACCATTTGCAACTAGTCGAGCTTTATACCGATTTAAGGACCCGTCCGCATTATATTTGTGTTTGTACAGCCATATAGAGCTAATAATGTTGACATTTGGTGGGCGAGGAACAAGTACCCAGGTGTTATTGTCAATGAGAGCTTTATATTCGTCACACATAACTTGTTTCCAGTTAGGATCTTGAAGGGCATGGAAATGAGACTTGGGGATAGGGGAAGATGTGGTAACATGTAAGGTGTATGTGGGGTTAGCTTTCATAATCCTAACTTTAAAGCGTGTAACCATAGAGTGTTGCGAGGTGGGTGATGGTAATGGTGGTGGGGTGGTTGGTAGTGTAGGTGTTGTTTGTGGGGTTGTTTGTGGTGGTGTTTGTTGAGGAGAAGTAGGTGTGGTAAGTAGGCGAAGTGCAATGGGGGAGGTGTCTAGATTATCATCTAAAAATTAGTATGAGAGGGGTTAGTTGGAGTCATGGAGCTGAAGGGAAAGATAGTTTTGTCAAATGTGACATGACGAGAAATGATAATTTTATTGGTGTTCAGGTCAAGGCACCGATATCCGCGATGATTGTAAGGGTACCCGAGAAAGATAGATGGTGTGGTTCGAGAGGTAAGTTTGTGCGGTGGAAAGGTGTAAGGGTAACAAAGGCATCCAAATGTGCGAAGATGGGTGTAAGAGGTTGGTTTGTTGAATAATTTTATGTAAGGGATGTCATGGTTAATAGAGGCGCATGGGAGGATATTAAGTAAGTAAGTGGCAGTGAGTAGTGCTTCGACTCAATACTCGGGAGGAAGACGGGCCTAAAAGAGGAGATAACGTTCTACGTTAATAATAGTATGAATCATGCGTTCAGATTTGCCATTTTTTTAGATGTACGTGGGCATGAGAAACAGAATTGAATGCCATTAGTGGCAAATATTTCATGGAGGGGGTTGTTGTCAAATTCTCCACCATGATCACATTGAAAAGCTTTGATTTCACGGTTGAATTGGGTTTTTACAAAGGCACAAAAGTGTAGAAGTTTTAACTGCGCATCAGATTTTCTATGAAGTGGGTAGACCCATAAAAAATATGAATAGTGATCTAAGAAAAGGACATAGTATTTATATCCACTCATGCTAGAGACAAGAGATGTCCAAAGGTCTGAGTGAATAATATCAAAGGGAGATGTAACAATAGAGGTAGATCATTGGAAGGAAAGTTTTGTTTGTTTACTTAACTGGCAGGCACGACATAAGTGTTGAGTGTTTTTATTTTAAGACACAAATCCACGTGACGACAGTGTTTGAATTACAACGTCACCGGGGTGACCAAGACGTTGATGCCAAAGGGAATGATTATTAGTAAGTGGGGCAAAGGCTGAGGCGGCAACATGTAAGGGGTATAGATCACCCGTACTGTCACAACGAAGGAGGGTTTGGCGGGTATGATAATCTCGCACAGTGAAACCATAGGGATCAAAATCAATGGAGCATTTATTATCGGTAGTGAATTTTCGTATTGAAACAAGGTTTTTAATGATATTGGGTGTGACAAGAATATTTCTAAGGTGGAGGGGACGATATGGATTAGGGATTTGTAGATGTCCAGAGTGGGTGACAGGTATAAATGATTCATTTCCGACAATAACTGAATGAAAATTACGATTAAGAGAAGAGGTTTGAAGGTTACCGGTGTGAGATGAAAGGTGAGAGGTTGCTCCGATATCCATATACCATTGCTGATCAGGAGAAGCCATAAGAAGTTTTTTTTCCGCGATGAACAATACCTGTCGATGAAAAGTATCCGTCGATGAACAGTACCCGCCGATGAACAGTTTTTTTTATGGGAGGGAGAGGTGAGGAGCGCGTTATGAGAGAAAAAGAAGGAGAGGATTAGAGAAAGATTGATATTAGGCTCTGATTACCATAAAGGATATTGATTTGATTTATTGCTTGATTCTCATTGATATAATAGCCAACTATATATAGGGTACAAAGGAAGATTCTAGACTATGGGCTTGGGCCAATGAGCCGATTACACTAACTATACAATATGTACTTTTTATTAGTTAACTGAGTTGATTATAATGCTCATGGTTAAGTTTGAAATGAAAATGAAATGCAAATGCAAAATGGTATGCAAATGTTCATGATAAACTGCAAATGGAATATCAATTGTTAAAACAAATGATAATGGAATGCATTCTTTAAATGCAAGCTGCAAATGCATTCTTCAAATGCAAGCTGCAAATGTATTATGCAAATGCATTATGCAAATGCAAGCTCCAAATGGAATTAACATACTGCAACTACAATATGCAAATCCAAATGCAATCTGCAATATGCATTCTGTAAATACAAACTATTCTAAAATCATTAACAGTTAAAACAAAAAAGGTCTTCATCAACCAAAAGGTTATCATTCTAACATCATTTTTTTTTGGTAATTGTTTCCAAAATATTAATAGACATATTGTTTTAACAGGTACATAATGACCATTACATAATGACCAAAAGACATCAAATGAACATCAATTAGCTTCCACCTCCAATCATTCTTTTCTATTTCTTCTGTAACGTAAAGGTTACGTTGTGGGAAAATTTAGGGTATGATCTGCTCAAACTTCAAGGAAAATGCTAACAATTCTTGCATTGACACCATCATCTTGACTCACTAATGCAAAGTATTACTCCTTCCGTCCAAAAATTATTGTCTCACGACAAAAAACACACAGTTTAAGAAAAGTGCATTTATTACTGCTGTCTCTTTCTTACTTTTTGATAGAATGACAGTTTTACCCTTAGCTAATTAATTAAAGTCTTTAAAGTTTGTAATACTAATTTCAAAAAAAGATAATATAGTAAACTTGATCAAACTTCCCTATTTATTTTTAGTAGTGGACAATTAAATTGGGACATCCCAACAATGAAACGTAAACAATAAAAATAGGACGGATGGAGTACAACGGTAAGCACAACCTCCATTGTACCATATAGAAAAAATAAAACAAACACCCTAGCTTTTAAAATATAATTTTTTTCGTTATACCTCATAAGGGAGCTTTGTTTCTAAAGTTCTTCGTCAAATCTTATTCTAGACGACACTGAAATTCTTGCCATTAAAGAATTTAAATATGAAGATACGTGATCAAATACAATCCATTTATGGATAAACATCAATACATATTATACCTTTATTATTAATTGTGAAGATTATCATCCCAAGGTGACTTTAATTGCTTTTAAAAACCCGGTTCACCCTGTGGTTTCTATTAACCCCTCTGGCCCGGTTCTGTCACCCGGGTTCCTATTGTTGTGCCTACTAATCATGCCTAATAATGAACCTAATGATTTGATTGGTTAGTTTGAAAAAATGATTGGTGAGAATTTGGAGAGAGAAAATACATAAAACACATGTACAAGTGATTTATGCATTAGGCATGAATTTCGACATTTTAGGTCTAAATAGCACTACTCTTGGTCCACTCGTCCATCGGCTAAGTTCCAACTCTATGTTGATAAGAAAAAAGAAAATCCCCTAAACAACTAAAATCTCTTGGATTTAGTCGTAATGATTTAATAGTGAAGATTAAGTGGGTGTAAAACATCAAACTCTTCCTCACGTGACATCGCACAAGAGATATAACGGAGTGATGGTAACATTTGTTTGTCAAAAGGACATGAATGCTAAAACGTTTTATTCATATGTATAAAAGTTGTAGTGATTGGAGTGAGATGATGAGAAATGATATTATACTTATAGTATTAAAGAGTGAGATTATTACCCCAATGCTGCCATTTAATGCTGATCCCGGTTCACCCTGTGGTTTCTATTAACCCCTCTGGCCCGGTTCTGTCACCCGGGTTCCTCACATTTAATCATTTTGTGTTTTGCTATACGTGTCTTGATATTATACATGCCAATTGTGACTCATGAATCCCACTCTCACTTTCATAAAACCCAGAACATTCTATGATGTTTGCTTTACATCTGTTACACACATACATAATCCAAATGCAAACCCAATTCCAGCCTAAATTCAAGATTGAATGAAGAAGAATATTTCCGAATTATGATGGGTTTTGTTGAAGGTATAGGATATTTGTGAAAAAAATTGGGCCACCCCACATATAAAACTCACCAAATTCATTGATTCCAATCTTCATTTTTATGATGGTGAAGAAAGAGATAAATAGACATAACCTCCATGAAAAAAATTGGAGATTCACGATCTATCAAAACTATTTTTTCCCAAATCTCTTCTTCAACTGGATCATAAAAGCACATGCACACAGGAAATTCAATCACTACCACTATTTTGTATTGTTAATTATTCATCTTCCAAAAAGTAAGTTTTTTTTTTCTTTTATTAATTTTTGGGTTTATAGATGTTTTGTTTTAATGGAAGAATTGTGGTTAGGTATTTTTGTATACTTTTGTAGTATTTGTGATATTGGTATTGTTTACGGATGAATTTGATTACGCCGCGTAGAAAGATAATGTTTGTATGTTTTTGAAGTTTCAATATCCGATTGTTTGGAAAGCTTTTTTTATAAGTTTACATTGACTTAAAAATAAGGGGTTTTTCTTTTTATGATCAGTGCATCAATGTAATTTTTTTTTATCTCAAAGTGGAGTACATAGTGCCGTGGTGTTTTCTATAATTTCTCAACTAAACATGAACTACTTTGCCATTTGAGTTATTTGGGTTAAAACATGTGTTTATTGTCTTTTGTTGGACTACTATAATCTTGAGTTATACTTGAGACCTACAACGTTTGGATGTATATACTCGGAACGGACCGTTTAATATTTAAGTAAACGTCTTTGCCTGATTCATCCACGTATATAGTCCTTTTTGCTGAAAATATGGAAAAAAATATATTAGTAAGATTCTCATCTGTTTTCATTTATGATTGCAAAAGCTAATTGTTACATCTTATAATGGCGCTTAATCGTTTTGCTAAACCTATCATGTCTTTATCCAAAAAGGAGTCATGACATAAGGTTCTTTCATGTTTTGTTACTAAACATGACCGAAATTACTTCTAGGGGTGTTTGGATTAACCTTCAGTTAGTATATATTGGGGGGTTAAGTGTGTTATAGTTTTTACTGAATAAATATAGATTCTTACTAAACCATAAACTGTTCATAGGCCAACTCTAACCTATAATTTCTAATTTTGCAGACCTGCAAATCTAGATAAAGACGACATATATCAATTCGGGGTCATTATCCTATAGCTCATTACAGGATAGAAAATCGGTCAACTCAGAAGATGAGATAACCGAACTTAAGGATGAGGTAAAGTCATCAAAATTTCATATCTGATCATTCTTCTTATTTAAAGCACCATAGCTCAACTAATCCAATATGTGGTTTTCATGTTTTCAGCTAGAAATTGGTTTAATCGAGTCTCCAAACAGCCTCAAAGTAGTGCTGGATACATCAATTAGAGGAACTTTTGCTTCCGAGTCCATAAAAACTACTGCACAAATAGCAGTGAATCAACCTTGCACAAATAGTTGCGTAAATTTTCTGAGACTCAGGTATAACGTTGCTAATGATGGCTATGTCGACCCATTTATTCATTAGTGTTCTGACTATTGCGTTTTCTGGTCGCAAAATAATCCATTGGTGTTTTTTGGGTACAAGGAAAAGGAGCAGGATTATGAGTTTAGGAATAGTTTTAATGCAAGTGATGGAAACTAATGAAATACACATTTTCTTATTTGATCTATTCTATGATAATTTTAAGTCTTTAGATTTGTTAATCCTATATTGGTTGTTTAAGTAGAGGAAAAGAATAGATTAGATTAATTAATAACAAGAAATATAGCTATCAGTTGATTATACTAGAAATTGAACTGAATTGAAGATTAGAGATTTGTGAATCACGCTTAGCAAGGCGATCGATCAGGAATTACAGATTTGTAAACCATGTTTTTAATCTTAAGTTGTGACGTAAGAGCAGAAATTGAACTGCCGCGTATGAATTTGGAAGGAAAATGAGATTTGGATAAATGCAGAAAAATGTGTTTATCGATTAATCTGTGTATCGATTTGGATAAATGCTTTAATCGAAATGTGATTTCATTCAGTTGAAAATGCTTTAATTTTTCAATACAGTAAGCATTTAAATACATATTATGATGTTAAACTGTTTGTGACCTATTCGGCCCATTTCAGTTTAGCTATGTTTATAGTTGACCCTTTATAAGAAACAATGCAACTATAATTGTCTTGATTTCATTTGAATATGCATGTTTACCATTTCTTCGGAAGTGTCCGCTCATAGTGCTCACATTTCTTTTTTTCGAAGGGGCTTTTATTTTTGTATTGTGCAGGTAGTAGAAAAGAACTAGAGAAAGGTAATTTATGTGAAAATTATTTAATTGTTTAATTGATTGGTTTGTAATTTTAAATATCACGATATGCAGCTTCACCATCAAGCTTGGTCTTTTGGTGTTTTAGATAACCCCTACACAAGTGCGTTGGGCTAAACTAAAGCGATTATACCAATCGGCCTTTCACTATCCAATCTTCTCGGACATGGTGTGATTCATTCTTCACCATTTCTCATCACATTGTTTTTCCAGTCAAGTATCGTAAGTCTTTTTTTCTTCGCCCTTCTTTAAGTAGCTAGCAAGTTATATTTACAATATGATGGTAAGTTGAGAAATCTATTAATGTTACATTTGATTGTGAGTTTTGTATTCTAATGTTGCATCTTTTCAGGTACGAGTGTATGATCTTGCCTCGATGTCATGTTCTTATGTGTTGGCGCCTGCCGATATTGTGTTATGTCTTGATACGTATACAAGAAGTTATGGAAGAACACTAATTGTAATGGGGAGCAAAGATAACACAGTGGGTTATTATTTTACCGGGGTTAGTCCCCTTTACCCAAAAAAAACACAGTGGGTTATATTTCCTTTTTATTACACCGACATGTGTCTTTTTTAAATAAAAATTGAATGAAGTTAAAAGTTCAATTTTTTTTACAGGTGCGATTGTGGAATGCAAAAGCCGAAGCTGCATTGGAGTTGGAAGAGGTCACAAATGAGGCATTGGAGCTGATGCGACTTGCGGACGGGCACTTGCAGGTTTAAGTTCAACATAAAGCTCAAACTTTGTAAGTTTTCTCTTTCTATTGAATCCAGATTCAAGATTGGCTTCCATCTAAGACTAATAGTATAATAGAAAGGAATATCTAGAGATTCCATGGACAAGCTTTTCATTTGAATACTGATATGTTATATGCTTTTTGGATTGTGGTAATGATCATTAATTGATTGGTTTTCAGCTTATGGTAGTAGTACATTGTAAAAATTGCAGCGGGCTTTTTTAGCGCTTTAATGTGCAAAATCCAAACACCCCTTTTAAATGATTACTGTTTCTCTGAAAGTAGTGTTGTTTTGATTGGTTATAACTTTCATGTAGGACATACTCTTAGCAATAGCAAAGTGGAATTGTTGTGATCATATTAAACCATAATTGACATCAATTTAATTTGCGTCAATATAATAGAACCAGGGTATTAAATGAATATAACTTGGCGGGCTTACTTAACTCGAATACATTATGCTAAAAGCGAGACATGAGAGACAGAACCATTAAATTTTTATATCAGCTGAAATAGAAGCATGAATTGTCATAATCCATAACTTCTGGCATTAATTCGGAAGCTTACTTAATTATCCCTCATGTCATTGATAGGATTGTTTATCCGCTCATACGAAAAGCTCGGTCGTTTCAGGCGCGTTATAGAACTATGACAGGTACAATTCCGCCTTTTTCACCCCAAATTAAAACATATTGTTGAGTTTATTATGTGCAATGTTGTTGCTGTCCCAATCAAGTGAAAGAACCTGCTATGCTTCAACCAGACACTATTCAAGGACAGCCATGAGCTCAAAATAAGGCAGCAACTGCTCGAGGCCAAGTAGGCGCTGTTCAAGGACAACCAGAGGCTTCTGTCAAGGATTATTAGTAGAATGGTACCAATTTGGGTAATTGTTTATTTGTTTACTACTTTATTACTTCTTAACAGTGCCAACTGTTCGGTGACTAAACTACTGTCTTAATTGCCATGAATTTAATCTGTTATGGTGGTCATGCCTCTTATCATTTGATGTTTATTTTTTGTTTAAGAGGCATTTGCACAATGTTCATTTTTCGTTTTTTCTTTCATCAATGGATTTCCTTCAAGGTGGGGGAAACGAAAAGCCGATTCTGACCGTTCACATCTTTCCAATATGTCATTAATTTGCTACGAAATTTGTTAGTCCATGAGTTTCCAATGAACGTACATATACCGATGTCGGTACCTCTGTTGATGGCGTTCTAACGCGCCTGGATCCACTTCCGCCAACTAAAATCGACTCCTGCTATTGAATCATTTTGCAGGTTCTGTTATAGTTTCGTGGGGAGAAACACACATGAATCTACTTTTGTCTCAATGTCGTTTGCTCTGTTCAACCATTAAAAAAAATTGGCCCGCGCTCCGCAGCGAAGCGCGGGCTAAAAACCTTGTATTAAATAATCTTTAATTATAAAAGTGCATTGTAACGAGCAAGACCTAACCCAAGAAATTTCACCTACTCTGCAACTTCAACCAAAGAGTGGCACAATTGTAGAGCTTTTACAATCGGGTGTAAGACAAAAATAAGATGTAACCCATTTTTTTTAATTTTCCAATGCCCTTTGTGTAAAGATACACATGTCAATACTCTTTCTGAAGCTCCTACTATTTTAGAGCCTGGCATCAAAATGCAAAGTGCAGATCACAAACGTGAGGACCAAAAATGGTTAGTATTACCTTTCATGCACTAGTGGGAAGCGCAAGAAGGGTCTCTCACAAAAGGGTTTTTCTAACATGTGCCCTAGGGGCACATGTTAAGGTGGGGGACACAGGCTGTGTGTCACAGCCTGATTGGCCAGCAGTTGTGTTATTAAATCTATTATAGACCACAAATAACTGCTGACCATCGGCTGTGACAAAAGTTGATTTGTTTCCCACCTTAACATGTGAACCTGGGCACATGTTAGAAAAAACCCCTCACAATATTATGGGACTTTTGTGCGATTTGTTGTTTTTCCTAGCGTGTTATTCTATTGTGACGTGTTTTATTTTTATTGCGTGTTTTGTTTTTTCGTTTGTATTCTAACTTACTTTGGTCCGTTTTTTTTATTTGTTTTTTTATGTTTTATTGATTTTTTGCTGTTTTTTTTGTTTTTGCTCTTTATTATTTTCTATGCGATTGCTCTATGGTTGTTTTTTGTTTAATTGTATTATGTGTATATTTTCTATTCTTTATTTATCTCTATGAAGACCGTGTGTGTACAATCCATACTTCGTAACTTTGTGGGATTGTTGTTCATTGATGTTGATTCTTATCTCTCCGTAACAAAGAAGAACACGCTCGATCACCTGAGATAATCCTGGAATTACTAAATAGAGAAATTGCTTATGCCAAAGTTCGTCAAATGTGATTTATAGGACAAGTATCGTACTGTTTTTATGTTCTGGGCTCACGTAATTGTCAGGTTCGAGGGAATTGTCACGTGTGAACCCTCGTCCCAAGATTTTGAAGCCGTTTAAGGATTAGGACATTGCCTATACACCCACAGAAGTACGCTAGATTTTCTTATGGATTCGCCGGCTACTAGTGAAGATTTGATCAGAAGATTTTTTCGAAGATTGCGTAAAGTCTTTGAATGAATTAAACTCAGTAAGATACTAAAAAGTATAGCTGTGGGAAGAAGAAGACCAGAGTTTAGCTCTCTTTTCCAACGTGCATATAAGATGCGTTTGTGACGCTCCAATCTTAGCTATTACGAGAGGAAAACGACGATTGTGGTCTTTTACTATGATGGCATCATCGAAGGTATTGGGGTATTGGTGCGGGTGTTAATGGCAAAGAGGAAAAAGTTTTATTGCAGATGCATCCCGACAACTAAGCCACATGAATGAGAACTGTCACCCCACACGGACTCGAATTAGAAGCAGTAGTGTTTCGTCTGTTAAAATTTAGAGACACTAACTGAATGGCGCAAAGTTGTAGGTGATTCATTGATATAAAGAAAATTTTAACATAACCTGATTCAGAGAAAGTTTTGAAACGATGATTAGGCAAGTCGCTGTGGTTAGGAATTGCTGCAGATTACGATCTGTTGGCGAGATTTCTTACCATCTTGGAAAGGCAAATCATTTCTACATGTTTGTAGCAGATGCTTGAGCGCAAGGAACAAATCAAAACTCACTCGGAGTTAGTGCATTAGTCTCGATGACCCTTCACCCTAATTTACCAACATAAATGTCTAGCGATTATAGCCCTAAAGAACCGAGGCAGAATCAATGTGAAACAGACATTCAAAAGCTGAGAACTATACGAGGAATGGACAAAGCATTGTGATGTATGTCCTGATGGAACCTGGTGGCTCCAGTCAAGGAGTGAGCTAGAGAATAGTAACGCGTGTTAGGGTGACTGTTCCTATTTGATGTATGTCCTGATGGAACCCGTTGCATCAAGAATCGAAGCTGGGTACCAATCTTTGGTGATTTGAGGGACTTGATCATGCATGAGTCCCATAAATTGAAATATTCCATACACCCTAAAGAAACTCTATTGGTGGCCTAACATAAAGACGATCATTGGTGAATATGTTGGCAAGTATTTGACATACTCTAGAGTTAAAGCAAAATGTCAGAAGCCATCCGGCTTACTCGTACAACCAGAGATTCCTACATGGAAATGAGAAAAAATAACGATGGACTTCGTTACAAAACTACCCAAAACATTAAGCAGATATGACACAATTTAGGCATTGTAGACCGCCTTACCAAATCAGCACAATTCATCCCCACCAGAGAAACATATAGTATGGAAATCCTTACAAGGTTGTATATAAAGGAGATAGTTTCACGACATGGAGTGCCGATATCCATCATATCGGATCATGACAGTCGTTTCACATCCAGATTCTGGCAGTTAATGCAGAGTGCTTTGGGTACTCAATTAGACATGAGCACGGTATATCATCCCCAGACTGATGGACAAAGTGAAAGAACTATCCAAACACTCAAAGACATGCTTCGATCTTGTGTTATAGATTTTGGAAAAGGATGGGAGAGACACTTACCACTGGTAGAATTTTCTTACAATAACAGTTACCCTGCCAGTATTAAGGCAGCACCATTTGAGGTACTTTATGGTCGAAAGTGTCGATCACGTGTCTGCTAGGCCAAAGTTGGAGATGTACAACTCACAGGACCAAAGATAATCCATGAAACCACCGAAAAGATAATGCAAATCCTACAACGCTTGCAAGCTGCAAGAGACCGGTAAAGGAGTTATGCCAATGTAAGTCGAAAGCCTTTGGAATTCGAAGTTGGAGACCGTGTTATGTTAAAAGTGTCACCTCAGAAAGGTGTCATCCAATTTGGAAAGCGAGGAAAGCTTAACCCCCAGTACATTGGACCATTTAAGATCCTTAAAAGGGTCGGTCCAGTGGCATACAAACTTGAGCTTCCTAAAGAACTCAGTAATGTCCACAGTACCTTCCACGTTTCTAATTTAAAGAAATTTCTATTTGACAAATCCCTCATCATTCCAATGAAAGAGCTTCGGCTCGATGACGAACTCAACTTTGTGGAAGAACCAATAGAAATTACGGATCGAGAAGTCAAGCAACTGAGACAAAGTCGTATTCCTATAGTCAAAGTAAGACGAAACTCAAAAAGAGGACCAGAATTCATGTGGGAACGCAAAGATCACTTCGACATCTATTTCCAAACATCACTCCAACATCCAACTAAAATCTCAGGACGAGATTTCTTTAAGGTTGGGAGACTATAACAACCTACAATTTTCCTCAGTGTAATTATGCATCTATTATATTTAATAGAACCATTTTTACGGAAATACTTTTGTTTTTGTTCCATCCATTATGTAACGTAACTTACATTTCCAAAGTAAACGAGCTCACGCAACTACCGATGCCAATTCCATCAACGTTTATATCAAGTAAACATTATAATATGTAAAGCAATATGTTTTAAACTCCATTTTTACCATACGTTATCTATTTAAACGTACTATCCAAAACGTTTATAATAAAACGGATTTCATACGTTAACGTTTATATCAAAACCCCGACTACATGTAATGTTTACACACAATACAAATGTACAAGCTTGTAAGGCATGGGTACAAGTTTACAATGCAAAAAATTCAAACAAGTTTTCCATCCAAAAATTCTAACCCTAGCTCGTCCTAACCCTAAATAACCCGAAACCATAAACTAGTTTGAACCAAGCCACAACCAAGCAGCCACCCTTTCACCACAATGCCACCACCTCACTACACCTTGTCACCACCTTGTTAGCCTCCTTTCACCTCCTTGTTACCACCTTCTCAACTTGAACCCCAAGTAAACCTCCTTGTCACC
>BQNB010117847.1:0-21104 GCA_026074375.1 Tanacetum coccineum
GGCAGAAAGAATTATTTTATAACTAAAGTTAATTAAAAGTTCTTTAAGATCGGAATTAGTGTCATCAAAAGATTAAATTTATGGGCATATAAAGATTGAAAAATCAAATATCATACCATATTGATCGATTTTGAGAAACTAGTAAAAGATTTTGCATAAAAAGCTAAAAAGTAAACTTTATATAAGCAATTTTTCGTCAAATAACTTTTAAAAAGTCTCGTTTTAAAGCTATTGGTTAGCTTCTCTTTTAAATAATTATGGATTCTAAAAAGTTCTTATAAGCTTTTGTGTCAAGCAAAACTAATATTATAAGCCGGATTATTTAAAAGCTTAAAATTATAAAAGTCCCGTAAACTTTACGACCAAACGTACCCTAACCCCCAAACCATACAAGCATAACTATTTGCGTAAGTTTTGCATTCAACTTCAAAACCTGCTCCGTCTACTTTTATCGTAGAACTTTACTGTGAATTGTTTTCCAATCTTTTGATCTTCACCGACGTCAGTTTACTTGTAACAACAAATTTTTAATTTTGTTAACATGTAACTTGTGTCGTTTTAGTCACACTGAATAGTTACAAGAGTTGTATAAACATAGGGTGCGTTTGGTTATGGTATATTTGGGCATTTTAGGGCATTTGTATTTTAATTTCCTTCAAATGTTGTGTTTGGTATCTCAAATGAAGGAATTTAAAATTCTACGAATTGCCAAAATAGAGAGTTATAATGCCTCCAAAAAATGAGACTTTAATTTACTTAGAAATTTTTTTATTAAACTTTTTTACTTGTTGTTTTTGTTGTATTTTTTCTTTTTAAATTAAAGAAGATTCGTAACTAAGGGTGTTAGTCGGGTGTGAGATTGTTCGGGTTAGTCGGTTCATATCAATTCGGGTCGGGTCAACTCGGGTCGGGTCTGTTCGGTTTTGGGTCAACCCGAATATGAGTAAAATATAATAAAAATGCTTTATTTTTACTCGTTTAAATAGAATATTTATAAAATTTATATTAAAAAATAAAAAATTATTTATTCGGGTCAATTGAGTCGACCCGAACCGGAGTTATCAAATATTTCATACCCGACCCTATTTAGTATTCGGATTATTCAAAATGACCCGAATAAACTTTTTTGACATGAGTAACCCGGCCCGAATAGGCTTAATCGGGGTCGGGTTGGGTTTTTGACACCCCTATCCGTCACTAACTAAAAAAGTTGCATTAATAAACATAATTACAAATTTCAAAATATTATAAATTTCTGTCAACCAGACATGCGAAGGTAATTTAAATTCCAAAATTTTAAATTCTCAAGTGCTTGCCTTGATTTAAGTGTGACTGAAGGTCTGTTTTGTAGTAAGGGGATTCCTGTGTAGTCATTATTAGATGTGAAAATTTCTGGACCAGAGCGGTCGATTAGCCCGCACATGGTGTCATAAAGTACCGAATGCTAGTACATTACGACTTCAGCAGAATCTATGAGTTGCACGTCTGTTCTCTGTCGACATGTTTCCAAACCATTGTGCTATTTTCTAAAGAGGAACACGTGGACTGACATGTTGTTTTTTTTCGCAAAAGGCTGTAGTTATCCGCGTCGCGCGCGACGAAGTTGCTGTTTCCGAATTAGAGACTTTTAGTAATCATGCGTTGTTTTATGATTCATACCGCTGCAAGAAGCCCCAACATCGAGTGTTCTGTTTCCGGGGGAGACAGGGCAGTTTTTGTGCTGGCGAGAATTCTCTCTTCTCTTAGGTCTCTAGGGTTGGTGGATACTATAATTTCATCACCATTTCATGAGAGCTATTGTATTGCTTGTTTTGTTTTTATATGTGGTCTCTATTAGAAGAACCTGATACCATTTAGTGTCCTTCTCACATTGCATTAACTTGGACAAACGTATAATTTGAATTAATACCCCCATGCGATTATGAATATGGGTTTATTTTCAACCTTGTCTTTTTGTGTTGAGCTGTTAACAAAACAAGGAGATGGGATTGAACGCATTCTAAACTTAGAAATTAGTCCAGATGACTTACACACAGAATTGTGTCTATGTCTCGATTTAATGAGATTCCTCTACATCTAATTCTGTTTACGAGTATTTGGCTGCACCAAGAATATCATCATGATAACAACTTCTACCCACTTCGAAACTAACAACATAGCCTAGATGGTTGTGCGTGACCTTGCGCCTGCATCAATTATGCTATATACTGCTTTCACTGTAACAAACCTAAGTACCTCTACTTTCTATAGAGACAATACATTAAAGAACTCTCTCCTAATAATTCAGCATATGAATAACTGCATTTGCGATTATAGTTGGTCAAGTCTATAAGTATATTAAAAGATATTGCTTCTCTTAATCAACACCTATTCAGAAATCAAGAAAAAGCTAGACAAGAACTACAGTATAAAATGAACTGTAATATGTCTATACGCAAGCCTCTATTCAGTCTAGAAAATAATTAGAGCTATCAAAAAATACTCTACAGATGTTAAATATGAAGGTAGAGTTAGTGTATATTCGAGTGCACGTGTTGGCACTGTCTTTCACATCGATCTCGCAAAGAAGAGCCTCGATTCGCCTAAGTTTGTATTCCAAGCTACACATGCTGCTGAAATATCACGGGAAAACTAAGTGCTTTCTGATGGAAAAGTCTGCTGGAAAACGGTATGAGTGGATAGCTGTTATGGTCACCAGTCTAGAAGCTGGGTGAAGGATTGCCTTCTATGTATACATAATTGCATATGGGTAACACTATGCGTGTTGAAGTGATGCTAGAATCTTTTTATATATAAAGTGTTTTGTGTTTTTGTGATTAGTAGTTTGTTTTTGTTTTGTGTAATCTGTTTTAATTTTTTTTACAATTTTATTTATTTATATTTTTAATATGGGTTTGTAATTTCCTCAACATACAATTAAAACTTCGCATATGAAAACTTATTGGATATTTGGTCAAGCTTACAGAAATAAAGCTTTTTTCACACAAAGCCTACAAAAAGCTAATAAGCTAGAGTAAAATAATTAATTCAAAAAAGCTACAGTAAAAGGTCGTGGAACGAGGCACGTGTTGGACACGCTTCCCTTAAAACAGATTCGCCATTTGTTTCCAAGCTCACATACTTGCCTGAAATATCACGGAAAACTAAGTGCTTCTGATGGAAAAGACTGCTGGAAAACGTATGAGTGGAATAGTGTTGGTCCCTCTAGAATGGTTGAGATTGCCATCTATTTATACACATTCATATGTAACATATGGTGTAATGGTGCAATCAATATGTTTAATGACTCATTAATTTTCTGTTATAAACTTTTGAGTCAAATAATAACCGCCAATTAAATTGTCAATTAATGACTCATTAATTTACAGTTATAAACCTTTGAAACAAATAATAACAGCCAATTCAATTTTCAGTTTCCAAACAAAACTCACAACCATTTTCCTCCATTTCAACTACCCTTCTTTGAGAGTCGATATCTCATTCACACTAACTCCATTTTGGACATATAATGGCTCGACCTGGCCTTACACTTAATAATTATTTTCACTAATAATTATCTATGTCCAAAGTTAGTGAAAACATATTTTCCACTAAATTTTCCAACAATCCCCCACATGAATGGAGATCGGTTGAAAACACATAAAATATTCGGCGAAATTTCTGCGGTTGAGTCCTGCATATGATAGGTAGGTGTGACTCTCTGAATCTTCTCTTGTGAGATGCACTTAGCCTCCTAGATCTGAGTAGACGTGATGTCCTTGAACTCAGCCTATGTTTACGTACACGGCAATACACACTCACACACGACTCTCCCTGACATTGACAAGTCCTCATAGTCATGCCCGTTATGGTCATGAGCACTAGCCTGGTTCTGCAAGAGCTCTTAGGAATTGCGCCGTCACAATTCCCTTCGAAGCGACCCCACTTCTCTCTCACATAGGTGGTTTCATCCTGAATCATTAAAAACATATGTTTTGCAATTTCATCTTAAATCATTATGCTTTGTGATTTCATCCTGAATCATCAAAGCCATATGTTTAACCTCTCAACAAGGATGTTACAATTTAAGTAACACCCCCATATTGACGTAACTTCCCCTAAATTTCTATAATTAGGTTGTCCTATTGAACCAGATATTTTGATCTCCAGTCAACTGGGTTAGGTTTTCCTTCATAGAAACCCATTCCTTTAAGGGCTTTAGTCTCATTCCTTTAGAAGACTCTCTAACTAACTCTCTGTTTAAGCCTTTCGTAAGCGGATTCGCGATGTTATCCATTGAATTTATGTAGTCAATCGTGATAACTCTTTTTTAGAGTAGTTGTCGCAACAATCACCGTCTATGATGAATATGTCTCGACTTACCGTTTTACATTGTGATATGAGTTTTGTCAAAATTCTATTCACTATCACACTTTATAAACATGGCCGTTACCTGTTTACGCCATAGATTTATCTTAAATGATAAATTCAGATTTCATCATAGATTTAGCTATAATCGTCTGTTTGAAATACTTTTAAGATTTCTAAGACATAGCTTCTCACTTAGTGTAAATACATCCGCTCTAGTGGATCTAGATTCTTATACATATAAGAATCCGTATTTGCGTAACTCTATCATTTGATAGTAGTCAGATATCTTCCATAATGAAATCATAGTACTCATGTAATACTTATTCATATGGTCCCCACTTGAATTACTGCTATATCTACTTAACCTAACTATAAGTTCCAAATCAGTCAGACGCACGTCATTAAACACATAAGAAGCCCAATATTCTTTGAGTATTCAAAATGAGCAACATCTTTAGATTGAAAAGATGTCATTGAACTTTAGCTAGGCCGAAATCCCTCACATTGAACCTCTCAAGAATATTGTCCTTATAATGTTTTTGACTGAAAAACAAATCCATATTAGTTCACATGACCTTAGTTCCAAGAACCATATTCAAACAACTAATGAAGTTCATGTCAATCTTGACTCAAACATATCATTAGTGGATTTGTTTATCTTCTTATCACTTCTAGTGATAACTAGTCAGGTACCCGCGCAATGCGGCAGCGTGTACCCGGTAACTAAATATTGTGGCGAGCAAACTTTATTTATTTATATGTTTTTTATAACAATAACTTTACGAAATAATGACAAATTTTAATTAAAATAACAATAAATCATACCGATGCAACTATTTCACTTCCAAATAACATAAGGTTCAAATTTGAGCGATCTTATTAAAAGGTAACATCTTTTTTAATAGGATAGTTTAGGTCCCTGCTAGTAATTACAACGGCACTAATGAAGTAAGGATCTATATTGTACATGATGTCTTCATCTTGAAGTTAAACATCATTTGGGTCATTTTTGTCAACGCTATTCAGGTTTATCTAAATAACAAAGTGAAAAAGATAACTCGTTAAAAATATAATAATCGAATAAAATAATCGAGAACCTAATTGTTTATAAAAAATATATTTTTACGTTAACGATTGATGAAATTTGACTTGTCGAATGATGTAAGCCATTGGAGTTCTATAGAATGTTCGGTGTTCATTGATTGTTTATTTTTCAATTAAGGCATGTTTAAAAACCACCCCAAGGGTGGTGGTTAGCAAAACCCTTTTTTATATGGAGATACATACTATTAAAGGAGCCATTTCAACATTAAATATTTGTAACCACCTTAACATATTAAATAGGTGGTTTCAACATTAACTTAATGACCATGATTATGGTCATGTAACCACAATGCATTTATGGAGGAAGTTATAAGATTAATTGGCCGATTAATGCTCAGAACTCCTTTTAACCACGAGTTACAAACTCTTTTCAATGGGTTATTAACACATGCTAGCAGGGTACCCGCGTAATGCGGCGGCGGTACCCGGTGACTAATTGTGTGACTAACAAATGTTTTTCATTTGTATGTTTTTTCTAACATTAACTTTATGAGTGAATGTTTAGTTAAAATAACTATTAGCAATAGTAAGGTCTTTCGGAAGGATTGCTTTTGTAGTAGGGAAAGAAAAATGTTTAATGGAGGTTATTAACTGGAATTAGCTTGTTTTCATGCTTATGCATATAGTAACATTATAAAAAGCTTATATATATTCATTTTATTGACTTATGGTTTTACTAATTAGACATTTTTTTGTTATAAAAGGTAATAAAAATCTATTAAAGTTAAGAAATTCAAAATTACTCCATTTTAAGGATACTATGATAGTACAGTGTTTCTGATTTATACCAATATGATTTTCCTTCAATATTGCATTGACGGTTACATTTTCATTAAATGTTATAAGTCCAAATATTAGTACCATTGATTTTCTCGAAGGCTGTTACAACTTTCAAGTGTTTAGTGGTGGTTACAACTTACCAGTTTAATGAATTTGTAGATGTTTACTGGTTGTTACAAAGTTTATTGAATTTTTATATGTGATCCACCACAATTACATTCAGTTGGAGAAATTGAATATATATATAAGTAATAAGTTAAATAAATCTATGTACATCATGGGTGTTCGAAAATAATAAAGGAAAATATACAAAACCAGTTGACAAATACTTGTAGATAATGAAAAATATCATAATAAACTCATCTCTTAATAGCTTGCAATGAATAAACACTTGATCTTGTAGCGATATTCTGCTAGCTAAAATATGCTAGATAAATTGGGAACATTGAAATAAGTTATACAAATCATACCAAAGAAAGGATAATGCAATAAATAATAAGATTTTTCTATGGTGTTCTGTGCTACAAACGACTACACAACACTTTCACGTATCATCTCCTCATTACCAAGATTATTCGATCTGACTCGAATCCACTCCGAGTCCGACTCATTAAACCAAGAAAAAATATCTGACCAAATTGGTATGATTTCCACCCCCACCATCAACATCTTGATATACCCCGTGAACATCACTAACCACTTATCAATACCTGCAATAATCATTTATCGATACCTGCAAGAGTAACATTAATAATCTACTAGAATATCTAATCAACACACTAATACTAGAAGGAAAGAGTTTTAGAGAGAGAAAGAAGTGGATGGTTTCTAGTGAGAGAAAGAAAGAAATATGTAAATTATGAGATAAACCAACACCCTCTCCATGTGTGGAGAGGGTATTTATAGTACAATAGAGGCCAGTCACCCTTGGTCAGTCTATGGGTTGACCCGGTTAGCTTACTAAGCTTCCAAATATTATGCTACGAGCTATCTAACAATATATTGGCAATGACCAATACTTTTCTTATTTCTAACAATCTCCCCTAAAGGGAGGTCACTCCAATTTACAAAAACTTAAACCAAACTAGCTAGTTTTAACGATAGCGAGTTTACTTTAGATCGAAGTTCAACACAAGTTTCACATTCTACACTAACTTCTTTGTTCTTTTATAGTTGATATAGTCTTTTCCTAAGAGCACAAGCCTCGTTGTTTAATAACTTATTTTTAACCTTTAGGTGTTTGTTTTTGTTGATTATCCTAAGACTAATTTTGCATAACTTGTTATACTCATTTTGTAATGATTCACTATATAAAGATGAACTACTATAGTAAGGAGTTTTAGAGAGTACCTCATTGTTGTCAAGTGCCATGAGACAAATCTCATCCCTCTTGGATTCATCTTCTTCATCACTTTCACTCCAACATCCTCCAACGCATGCTTTTTGGTTGTTAAAGGAGTTTTTGGGACAATCACTTATAGAGTGATTTAGATCACCACACTTAAAGCATCTTCGATCCTTCTTTTCCTTCTTCTCTTCCTTGACTTTACAAAAACTCTTCTTGTCGTCATGAGGTTGACGAACAAATTTTCCTCTCCTCCTAAAGAATTTTTTAAAATCTCTTACAGCCATGGCATACTCTTCATCACTTCCTGAACAAGACTCCTCTTTGTCACTTGATACTTTTCTTGGTTTTAGAGTAAGAGATTTGTACTTTTCCTTCTTAACCTTGGAAGCTTCTGAATCCTTCTCGAGCACTACCTCATAGACCTTTAGGTTGCCAATGAGTTCGTCTAAAGGTAGTGTCAATAAGTCCTTGGATTCTTTTATTGCCGTCACCTTTGGATGCCATTTAGTGGGGAGAGCCCTTAAGAATTTCCTAACATGATTACGACTTGAAAAAGATTCATCAATTACTTTTAAAGATGTAATAATAGTATTAAATCTAAAAAATGCGCAATCAATGGTCTCATCATCGAAAATCTTGAGTTAGTTAGCTTGTTTTAATTTACTAAGAATGGGATTATCTTGACTAAAATTTCGGAACCCTAAAATTTCTACTTAAGGGTTTTTGTCTTTTTTCTTAGGCTATTTCTCCTAATATGTTAAAAGGGCTTTTTAATTCGAAGATAAAGAATATCCAAAGGGGAGAAATTCGTAGTATCTCTATAATTGTGGGGGGAGTCTTTCCGATGGAAAAGCTTGGTAAAGTGGGGGTTCCCCCACCTCCTAAATATTATCACCTTTTGTTGATGATGGTTCTTAAATCGAAAAGCACAAAATTATAGAAAATTCAAATTTAAAAAAGTAATGAAGGCAAGGGAAATAGGACACATTTAAACAAAAGGAAATTATGTTAACATCAAGGGGTCTTTAAAGGATTTTCTTTTCCCCATAGAAAAAAAAACGTCATTAGGAAATCTGTAAAAAATCTTTACCATACATGTTATTTCATCTTTACAGGGAGGCCATTATTTGTTATTGGTAATTGTTAAGTGGGAGGATTCCTCAAGAAAACTTTTTCCTTGGAAAGATCGGGGACCACCAAAGTTTTTTTAAGTAAAAGTTCGCCTTTTTTTCTGGGGGGGACATGTGTTATTTTGGGGTTTATTGATTTTCTTTTTTAAACTTTCAAATTGCCATAGGCCTATTTATTGCATTTCATCGGTTATAAACTAATACGGGTTTTTTAATAAATTAGGTATCATAATTTTTTTTTATGATGTTCACGTTTTTTGATTTTAATTTTTTTTTTATTATTAAATAACTAAACATTGATTCGCTTTAAAAAGGTGGTAGTGATCAACAAGTTATGTATATGATCAGCGGATGAGAGTATTTCGTGATGGGAGTTGCCGATGCCTTACCTAATCAACGAAGCCCAATTGTTCATGCCATTTAAGTGTGTTGGGTGAGAGGTTTCCACTTAAAGTGATAATTAATTGCGCTTAAAATAACCTCATCAGAACTTGTTTACGTATGTAAATATTTCACTACGGTATGATAAGAGTGTAGTCGTTATGTACTTAGGGTTTTCATAGATGCGATCTTTTAAAGAGTTGGTAAGCATATTTGAGATTAGAGAGACGCAAAAGAAAAAATCAATTAAAAAGGGTGTTTTTAATGCATTATGGTGGTTTTTTTATTTAGTTTCTTATAAAAATCAAAGGAGCAAATCAATAGGTCGTAGGTATGCACATATATATTGGATGTGTTGTTGCGCGGGAATCAGACTTAGATAATTGAAATCACAAATTCTTCATATTTTTGAACAAACAAATATATCTTATTATCTTTAACTTGTTTGTTACCTTGATGAGTAATTATAAGAGAGTTCCAAACATCTTTAGCGGTTTTACACATGAATAATCTTTCATATTCCTTTTAGGTAAAAATTATATAAAACCATTTTAGCCTCATCATTTTTAGAAATTATTTTCTTATGAGTTTCTTTAAATTTTTCATAAGGGATGACTTCTTACTTTATGGTATCTTTATTTTTAATGGTGGGTTTATCATCACCATAAACTATGATATGCCAAAGATCAATATCCTTATACTTCACATAAGTTTCAAAATGATTTTTCCTATATATAAAGCAATTAGCCTCAAAGAGAGGTGGTCATTGCATATATTGACCCTATTTATAGTTTTCTGAATCCATTATCGTTTAAAGCTTTAAAATGCAATATATTTAAAAACTTTGGTAACCTAGCTCTGATACCAATTGTGGTAAACTAGAAAGGGGGGGGGGGGGGTTGAATTGTTTTACCGATTTAATTTACTTTTCAAAAGTTAGTGTGAACTTTATGTGAAGTTGACGGTATTGTTGTTTGGATAACGTAATAAGTAAATATAGAATGCAAGTAAATATAGAAGTGAATAAGAAAAGATAGAACCGAGACATAAGCGTTTATAGTGGTTCGGATACAAGGACACCTTCCTTGCCTTACTCCACTCCCCGAGTCACCTACTCGAGAGTTTGTAAACACTAGTCACCAATCTTCTTCAATCGGCGAAGAATCCTCACAATGTCTCTTACACCTTTTAACGGTACAAAGCTAAATACAGAATTCTAACAAAGGTAAAATCAACCCAATGCAATCACACTTCTTTTTACAAGGATGATGTATGCTACTACAACTACTAAATGATGTACAAGAATCAGCAAGGTGATCTTGATGAGATGATGGAGATGCGAATCAAGGTTGCTTGAGCTTGATCGTCTCGTATGCTTGTTAGATATTAGAAAAAGACTCAGTCACCCAGTGTATTTTATCGTTTATTGTTGCTCGTAGTTAAGTAGTTAATGTATAACATTCGATAATGGGCCGGGTATTAAACCCAACGTGTAAGCCCACTACTAAGGCCTTATGGCAGGTTTTATTGTTACTATATAAGCCTCTTCCATGCCATGGAAGAGGTGGGGTTAGTCATTTACATAATACAAGTTCATTTTCTCTCACTAGAAAGTTCTCTCTAACTTTCTCTCTCTAGAACTTAGCTAATCCACTAGTCACTGTGTTATGATTTCCAATATCCTACAATTGGTATAAGAGCACATGGAATGATTAACTAGATTGTGTGTGCGTTTTCTTAGTTAGTTTTGATCAAAAGTTTGGTTTTTGAAGGTCTACAGTCTTGTTCTTAGTTTTCTTTGATCTTGACGTTTGTGGTGTTAAAGTTCATGTTTTTATAGTTGCTATAGCCTTCTAGTACCAAGTTGTGTAAAAGAAACCATGCAAAAATGTTCAAAAGGGTGAGTTTTGGTGAAAAATCAAAATTTTCCATCTAGCGAGTTAAGTTACTGTTTGAAGATCGTCGCAGCGAGTTACGGTACTGTATTGGCGAGTTGTCAGCGAAGGACACTGTGTGTCAGAAAGTAATGTGTCAGCGAGTTGTCGTTTTGTGCAGGTAGCAAGTTAGGCAGCTAGCTAACCTTTCTTGCAGGTAATGAGTTGAGGACTAGCAAGTTGGATACTAGCGAGTACAGGTTTTTGAAGATCTTCATACTAGCGAGTTATGAACAGGAACTATGTCAGTTTAATTTCTTGCTAGCGAGTTGTCAACTCTCTTCCAGTGAGTTACGTATAGCGAGTTACAGGTTAATTGAAGACTGTTTTTCTAGCGACTTGTGAACAGGAACTCTGTCCAATTTGTTTCTTGCCAGCGAGTTATCCACTATCTTCCAGCGAGTTACTACTAGCGAGTTACATGTTATTTGAAGACTTTTTCTAGCGACTTGTGAACAAGAACTCTGTCCAATTTGTTTCTTACCATCAAGTTATCAAGTCTCTTCCAGCGAGTTACATTGCAGCGAGTTGTGGATTTACCTAACAAACCTGTACAACAATTCACCATTTCAAACAATTAATCACCACTTTTAACATACAATCACTAATCATTGTTCGATCAACTTAATCCTTTCACAATCAATTAAGATGGATAATCTTTAGGAAGACATCCAATGTGCCGGTTCTGATACCCGACCACCTATGCTTGATAGGACTGACTTTACATCATGGCAACAACGAATTCGACTATATTGTCGGGGTAAAGAGAATGGGGTAAACATCTTGAAGTCAATTGATGAAGGACCTTTTCAGATGGGAACATTTCGGGAAACTCTTGCAGAAGGGAATGAAGGTGCCTTACATCTAGGTCCAGAACGACCTCGAGTCTATTCTGACCTGTCACCTAAAGATAAGGAAAGGTATAATGCTGACATTCGGGCAACAAACATCTTACTTCAAGGGTTTCCAAAAGATATCTACTCTCTTATCAATCATTACACTGATGCAAAGGACATGTGGGACAATGTGAAGATGCTCCTCGAAGGTTCAGAATTAACAAAAGAAGACCGTGAATCACAACTGTATAATGACTTCGAACACTTTCGTCAGCACAAAGGAGAGACTATTCATGATTACTATGTCTGGTTTGCAAAACTCATCAACGACATGCGTAACATCAAGATGACCATGTCCAGAATGTAGTTGAATTCTAAGTTTTATTAATAACATGTTGCCAGAATGGGGTAGATTTGTAACAGCAGTGAAACTCAACAGAGCTTTGAGGGACTCCAACTATGATCAACTATATGTGTATCTAAAGCAGCATAAGGCACATGCCAATGAAAATAAAATGATGTTGGAACGATTCACTTAACCTAATGTTGATCCTCTCGCTTTAATGATAAATGTTTCACATCAGCAGTACAATTCACAATCATCTACAAACCCATCATCCACATATGTTCCACCACACTTTATTGACAACACTCAACTTGTTTCGGGACTCTCTCCATCGAACAACTTAATTGAGAATTTAACCAACACACTTGCCCTACTCACCTAATCATACAAAATGTACCTTCCTCAAACAAACAATCAACTCAGAACTTCATCTAACCCAAGGAATCAAGCCATAGTTCAAGACGACAGGGTTGTTGTTTAGAATGTTCAGGGTCTTCAAAATAGAGGAAAGGGGAACAATGCACGGGGTGCAGGTGCAGCTGGTTATGGGGGAGCACAGAACAGAGTTGGGAATGCTAATCCAGGTAAAGCAAAGCAGGTTAAGTGCTACAACTGCAATGGTATAGGCCACATAGCAAGGAACTGAACTCAACCCAAGCGTCCACATAACTCCAAATACTTTAAAGACAAGATGTTGCTGATGCAAGCTCAAGAGAACGGGGTAGCATTGGATGAAGAGCAGTTATTGTTTATTGCAGGTGGACAAGACAACCCTATTGATGAAGATGTGGATGAGCAACCTGTTCAGGACTTAGCACTCAATGTGGATAATGTGTTTCAAGCTGATGACTGTGATGCTTTTGATTCTGATGTTGATGAGGCTCCCATGGCACATACTATGTTCATGCCTAATCTATCATCCGCATATCCTGTTTATGATGAAGCTGGTCCGTCTTATGATTCGAACATTCTATCTGAGGTACATGACCATGATCACTATCAGGATGCTATTTGTGAACATCATGAAGAACAAGAGATGCATGACGATGTATAACCAAACTAAGTTGTTGATTCACATGCTAATTATACGAGTGATAGTAATATGATTCCGTATGATCAGTATGTAAAGGACAACGTAGTGCCAGCTGTACAAAGTAATGTATCTTCTGTTCTAAATGATGCATACATGATGATATTTAATGATATGCATGAACTGCATGCCCAATCTGTCTCTGACACAAAACGGAACACAGTAGTTGATAATTCATTAACTGCTGAACTTGCAACATATAAGGAACAAGTTGAACTGTATAAAAGACGGGCCAGGTTTGAATTAACAGAAAGAGAACAAAAGATTGATGAACAATTAAGAATAGTTATCACTGACCGTAATATTAAGGAAGAAAATTTGAAAAAGGAACTTCATTCTGTAAAAATGCAACTTGCTTCTACCATCAACCATAACAAGTCAATGGTAGAAGAAGTTACATCTTTGAAAAAGGTTTTTAAACAAAAAGAAACAAATACCTTGATGAATTTTTAGACATGAAATCTTTAAGAGAAAAGGTCGAGGATAAATTATACAAACAAGACCAGTGTCTTCAAACAGTTCACATGTTGTGTAAACCAAAGCCCTATTATAATGAACAGAATAAGGTAGCTATTGGCTACAAGAACCCTTTATGCCTCACCCATGCAAAGCAAGTTCAGCCTGCTCTATATAATGGTTATGAAATTATCAAAAACAATCATGTCCCGGCTTTAGTGCACAACACAGAGGATACCCTAGAGATAGCTAAAATCACTAGGAGGAAAATGAATGACAAAATGAAAGACCCTGAGTGTGTGATTCATAAGGTTAAGATTGCACCACCTAATTACTCGAAAGAGAATTATTTAGCGACCTTCACACCACATAAGCAATTAACCCCTGAGCAAATATTTTGGTCTCAAGATCTCATCAAGATGAAGGAAGAAGCTCTCAAAAAGCAGACCACCGCCTTAAGACCAATCAAAGCGTTGAAGGTGTATCCGCCAAATACACCTGCAACACTTGTTCCCAGGGTGCTTCCAACAAAAAGTCAAGTGAAAATTAATATTTTTTCACTTATACAACTTTTTTTGGAATTGAAAAAACCTGTAAAAGAGAATTACACCAACAGGGCTCACTGAAGAAGAAAGGGGTTTTGAACAAACCAAGGAATGTTACCTCACCGAGATCATTCCATTTTTCAAAACACTTAAAGAACATTTTGAGGGAATTCAAAAGGCTTTAACTAAAGAAATTAAAAAAATGAAAGACATTTTTGAAGAGTTGGAAGCTGAAGTTGACCAAAATGTTGTAAATAGGAAGCATGATAAGATTGAGTGGAAAAATCTTCTTATTGAAAATGATAATTTAATTGCTGATTGCTTGTCTAAAGAAGTGTTTTATATAGTAACGAATTATGAGCTTACTATATCTAGATTTACTAAAATGCATGAAGCCCACACCATTGTTCAAACACGTTCTCTGGAACTTGAAGTAGAGCTTTCTAAATTACGAGATAAGGTTTAAAAAGATGATCATACTGAATTAGTAAAACGCTTTTCCAATCTTGAGGTTAATCACTTAAATTTACAGTTAAAGTATCAAAACCTTAAAGAAAGTTTTAGAAACGACCCATCTCCACCCACTCGAGATACTCGTGATTTTGACTTAGTCTTTGTAATCGAAAAAATGAAAGCTTCCATTCAAGGAAATGACAACGCCATCAAAAAATTAAGAACATAAATCTCCCAATTGAAAGAGACCCGTAGTGAAGCAGACCGTACTCTTGATTTCAGGACCTTAGATTTTCAGATCACTCAATTAACTGAAAAAGTCACCGTTCTTCAAGAACAAAATGAGCTTTTTAAGGCAGAGAATGAAAAAGTTAAACAGCATTACAAGGAATTGTACGATTCTATTAAGATCATGCATACTAAGCATATAGAACAGACAACGGCCTTGCTAACTAAAAATGAAAATCTAAAATGCAACACTATGGAGTCTATAAAACCAAGAGTTCTTGCACCCTGTAGGTATACAATAGATGTTGAACCAATTCCCCCTCACAATAGGAACAACAGGGAAGTTCATCTACATTATCTCAAACATCTTAAGGAAAGTGTAGAAACCCTTCGCAAAATAGTAGAGGAAGCTAAGGTTGACAGACCCTTAGATAGATCAATTGTCTCTGCTTGCTGTTACACTAAACACTCTCAAGAACTCTTAGAATATGCGATTGGCACTTGTCTAAAAGCCTTTAACCAATGAGATAAAAAGCATGCTCCTACCCCTTTAATTAGGAAAAAGCAAGTTACTTTTGAAGAACAATGTGACACGTTAAAAAGTAACACACACAAACTTGTAGAGCAACTAAACACTCAGAAGACTAATGTCCCTGTGCCTCATTCTACAGTAGTAAACTATTGCACCAATCCTAGCGGATCACAGCCTAGGAGCAATACCAAGAAAAATAGGATATCGCCAGCTAAAGGTGTCAACAAGAAGAAAGTAGAAGAACACCCTAGGATAAATAAGTCTAACTAAAGAACCACGAATTCATGTTGATTCTAGTAGTAGCTCTAAGCGTATTGTAATTAATTCGAATTCTGATTTTGTTTGCTAAACCTGTAACAAATGTTTAATTTCTGCAAATCATGACGCGTGTGTGGTTGATTATTTGCAATATGTTAAGGCATCCTCCTCTATTCATAATATTCATAATGTTGTGCGCAAAGTTAAGTAAGTTTGGAAACTTAAGCAAGGTAGGCAAGTATGGAAACCCACAAGCAAAGTGCTTTCTGGTATTGGTCATCAATGGAGACCCACAGGCAGAATATTCACTTTAGAAGAACAATGCCCTTTAACTAGGCTCATTAAACCCAAAGTAGCACCTACTAAGCAAAACGAGAATCAGGCCATTACTTGTGCTAACCAATAGGAACCCAACTAAAATTAGGGATCCAACTTTCCAAACTCTCCATCTTCATCTGTTTTCAAATGCAGGCCGTATAGATCGTCCTTTGGTATTTAGACTTAGGCTGCTCAAAACATATGACAAGGGATCTCTCACGACTCAAGTATTTCATGAATACGTTTAACGGGACAGTTAGATTCGAGAATGACCATTTTAGTGCTATCATGGGTTATGGAGATTACGTGATTGGTGATTGTGTGATTTCCAGGGTATACTATGTGGAAGGACTAGGACACAATCTGTTTTCTATTGGACAATTATGTGACTCTGATCTAGAAGTTGCATTCAGGAAGCATTCTTGCTAAGTTCGAGATACGGATAGAGTTGAATTAATTAAAGGTTATCGCGGTTCTAATCTGTACACTATCTCGATTGAAGACATGATGAAGTCCTCGCCCATTTGCCTATTATCTAAGGCCTCCAAGAACAAATCATGGTTATGGCATCGTCCTTTAAACCACTTGAACTTCGGTACCATCAATGAACTTGCAAGAAAGGACTTAGTCAGAGGTTTACCTAGATTAAAGTTTGATAAAGATCATCTTTGCTCCGCATGTCAACTAGGAAAGAGCAAAAAGCATACCCACAAACCCAAAACCAAAAACACCAACTTGGAAGTTCTTAATACCCTTCATATGGATTTATGTGGACCGATGCGAGTGCAAACAATTAATGGGAAGAAATACATCTTAGTCATCGTTGATGATTATTCTCGGTTTACTTGGGTTAAGTTTTTAAGATCGAAAGATGAAACCCCAGAGGTCGTCATCAAATTTCTGAAGCAAATACAAGTCGGTCTCAACAAAACTATTAGATACATCCATACCGATAATGGCACCGAATTTGTCAATAAAGATTTGACTGCATATTATGAACATGTCGGCATTTTTCACCAAAAGACAGTTCCAAGGACTCCACAGTAGAACGACGTTGTCGAAAGACAGAACCGTACTCTTGTAAAGGCCGCTAGGACAATGCTGATATTTTCCAAGGCTCTGATGTTTCTATGGGCAGAAGCTGTGGCTACTGCTTGTTACACCCAAAACCGATCCCTCATTCACACTCTTCATAAGAAAACCCCATATGAGCTGGTGCATGATAAGAAGCATGATCTTACCTTTTTTCATGTCTTTAGTGCTCTTTGTTACCCTACAAATGACAACGAAGATCTTGGAAAATTACAACCAACAACTGATATTGGAATATTCGTTGGTTATGAACCTAGCAGGAAAGGGTATAGAATCTACAACAAAAGAACCAGACGAATTATGGAAACTATTCACGTTCAATTCGATGAGCTGACTGTGTTAGCCTCAATTTATTGAATCGAACAAGGAAGCTCGGTCACTCTACGATGGAGCTTCGGTCTTTAATTAGTTAACGTTGTAATAGAATAATATCGGGAATCGGGCTCGATAGATAATCTAATATTGTATATGTTTCGGGTTTAATCCCAAGCAAAACCCGAGCCCGGGTCCTAGTTAAATATCCCACGCGTTGTAGGGATATATATATATTTAGATATTTTCTTTTCAGAAAATATCTCATATATATAGATATTTTCTTTTAGAAAATATCTAGTTTTTTCTAATTTTTCATTTTCATAATATCTTTTTTCTTATTCTCTCTCAACTTTCTCTCATCTATCTCTCACTCTCTAACTCTCTTTCTCTTTTCTTATTTTCGATTTGTGGTTCGGGTTATGAAGTGAAGTGTTAATCGGGAACCTACAATTGGTATCAATCGCCTCGGGTGGATTTCGTTTTTTTTGTGGTAAGCATATTGGATTCGAAGGTTTGGTTGCTTCTTCATTCGGCATAATTGTTTTTGTTATGATTCGGCTTGTTTAAAGAAAAAGGCAACGACGTCTTGTTGGTTTCTATTGGGGTCGCATTAGTTGACGCAAAAACTAGAAGTTTTACGCTCTTGGTTTTTGTGAAGAACGACCGAACGAGCGGAAATTTTTCGAGGACCGAACGAGCGTAATCGAACGAGCGGACCGAACGAGCGGACCGAACGAGCGGACCGAACTAGGGTACCGAACGAGCGGACCGAACTAGGGTACCGAACTAGCGGACCGAACTAGCGGACCGAACGAGCGGACCGAATGAGCGAATCGAACAAGCAGAATCGAACGGTATCTTCTTTAATCAATCTAAATATATTAAGGAAATGCTTAAGAAAATTGGCTTAGAAGATTCTAAACCAATGAAATCCCCCATGTCCTCTGATACTAAACTCACGAAAGATGAAGAGTGTGAGTCGGTAGATAGTACCAAGTATCGAGGCATGATAGGTAGTTTACTCTACCTAACGGCAAGTAGGCCCGATATCATGTTTAGTGTCTGCCTTTGTGTACGCTTCTAAGAGGCTCCCAAAACCTCTCATCTTGAAGCGGTTAAGCGTATCTTCCGATACATTAAAGGCACTACGCACTTAGGATTATGGTATCCTAAGGGGAATGGCATAGAAACCGTAGTATATGCCGACTCTGATCATGCGGGAGATTATGTGGACAGAAAGAGCACTAGCTGTATTTGTACGTTCGTGAGATGTTGTTTGACATCTTGGTTCTTAAAGAAACAAACCGCTCTTGATATATCCACTACCGAAGCTGAATACGTAAGCGTTGGAAAGGCATGTCAACAAGCACTATGGATGAAACAAACTCTTATCGACTACGACGTTCGACTCGACGACGTCCCGATCATGTACGGCAATAAAGGTACGATTGACCAAGCAAAAACCCGGTCCAACACTCTCAAACTAAACACATCGAAATTCGTCACCACTTTCTTCGTGATAATGTCCAGAAAGGACATATCTCTATCGAAAAAGGGTCGTCCGTCGACAATATCACCGACATTCTTACTAAACCCCTTAAACATGAATCATTTAACTATCTACGTCTTAGTTTAGGAATGATGGAACACATTCCATAAATCGTTTCTCTTTTCTTTTGTCTCGATTCTAGTCCGTGTTTCACTCCGTGTCATGACAACTTAAATACTTCATCCAAAGTATTTTAAGCATTTTTAATTCGTGAAATGCAAATTAAAACGTCACTCCTTCTGTAAAAAAATTCTGTCAAAAATCGAGTCCAGAACCCTATGCTAAGGGCGGACCCCATATCTAGGGTGACTCCCTGATTAAATCGGGCAGGCCCCATATCGATATGGGACCGCCACCAGTCGAGACCAAAAGTCTGTCACCCTCATTTTTGTAAAACACAAAAACAAACATCCCTTCTCTTCAACCATTGAAGAACCACAAACCAAAAACCACCAAACCTTAAAATCAACCATTAAAACATAAATTGAAGATCAAATCAACACTAATAATCAATCCTAATATCATAAAGATCATCAATTTTAAGTCATTTCATCTATTTTCATTCCAAGTTGTGTCTAGGGTTCATGTTGAACAAAAATTCAAAATTAGGGATTTTCACTTTTCTTATGTTGGGTGTAATTAGGACTATAATAACACAATGTGTAACTAATATGCTTCCTATAGACATAGGATTTGCATAATTCGAGTGTGTTTGTCAAAAATTGTTTTCGCATAAAACCCCAATTTTATTTCAAAATCACTCACGTTAGGAACACCATAAAATTGTTTTGATGCATTGTTAATACATCCTAAAAACGTTTTCGCATACATGTATAATAATCTCATGAATAAAATTCGAGATACATAATCCATATGTATTTTTTGACATGTTTGGATAAGCAAAATTAAATTAAAAAGCGTTTCGGTTAACTCATAGGTTTTTATTTTTAGAGTCAAGTTAGCCGCAACTCCATATTTGTTACATGTAGGCACACACTAGGCATGAGTTCTTGTTAACATTATGAGTTCATAATAATAAGACATAAGTTTATTCTTCTTTTAGGTAACCATGCCTCGTAAAACTACAGAAGATCACCAATACATAAAAAGCTACATTCCAATAATTTCACATGAATACACCTCTGATTGTGTCGTCATGTAGGTGTATTTTATGATAGTTCAAGTTTTAAATTTATATTTTGCCGACTTTACCTAAAACAACACTTTAACAGGCAGTGTCCTGGTTAGATAGAGTTTCGTGGTAAGTAGGGTGTCGATCACTAAGAGCGAAAACTAATCTTTTATTTTATTAATTTTTTGGTTAACTAAACTAAACTAATTTAAACTATGTTAACTCTATTCTATGTTAAACCTATGTTAATCCTAATTCTAACGGATAAAGGGGGTTTTCACACTGAGAGACTGGCACAGGTTTGTGGTGACTTAGATCTACTTAAGACACAATAACTCACGCAAGCAGACAGACAAAAGATAGAAGAGCGGTCTAGCCAAATATAAGAAAACTGTATTAACCATGATTAATCCAATTAAAATGTTGGTTTGTTTATTTAGTGCAATGAATACTTATCTCGAAGCGGCATATCATTCTTAAGACTTAGGCGTTACTTCTTCCTAAGACCTAGACACGTAGAATTCTGTCACAATTAAACGCATCTGCATAAAGCATCCTATTTACTGATTATAATCTATCTTAGGGGTTAAAGCAATGGTGATCTTGTTAAACCCTAGATCATGGAGACTTTACCCACTTACTGCTTAATGGCAATTTATATACCAGTAGTCCATTTGCCAAGTCTTTACCAATTGATTAAGAACATACTCGTTGATCCCAAGGGTCACCTGCTGGTCCAACTAAGCTCACTAATCTAAAGGCGAAGATAGGTCATTATTTGTGATCCTATTAGTCTAGATATATAAATCACTATATGGAGAGCCATCCCGACATCTAGCTAAATTGGTCTGTATTACTAGATCCAGTTGAATGATAGGTCGCATACAAAAGCACATAACCAAGTATAAATTAATAAACATAAACAAG
>BQNB010117848.1:0-21104 GCA_026074375.1 Tanacetum coccineum
TTATTTCTATTCGCATTGGATTATTGATTGATCATGGGTGTCGAAGATTGGCAAGAGGTTAAGAGGAAGAATCGCAGGTCGGTATTTCACCGACTCAAATTCCCAAACACTGGCGCTTCCAAGACTGATGATCTAGCGAAGATCTCACTTTCTATGTACGTGTCTAATTTCCCGTCACATCTCTCGGTTAGAGAGCTTTGGAATATATGTGGTAAAGCGGGGACTTTGGCGAATGTTTATATTGCTAATCACAAGAATGCTTTAGGGAAGATGTTTGGTTTCTGTCGATTTATTAAGGTGATGAAAATACAAGTTTTTTCCATGAAACGTTAAAGAATAAAAAGAAGGCAGCTTGCTATTAGAGGTATATTGAGGGACGGTGAATGGATTGAAGCTCCTAATGTCGTTAAGGAGGAATTTTTCATTCACTTTAAAAATCGTTTCAAGAGGCCTTCTAGTCCTTCTACTGGAATTGGGGCGTTGTCTTTCCATTCTCTCTCGCAATCTCAACATGACTATTTGGAGCTTCCTTTCTCTCACGTAATTGAAATCATCAAAAGGGCTGTTTTGGGATTGTGGTGGATATCGAAGCCCCGAGGCCCCATGACGTTTCACTTTTAATTTCTTCACTACTTTTTGGGATATCATCGAGAAGGATGTCGTTCGTTTTGTCCAAGAGTTTTCCACCACTCATGAAATTCCTAAAGGTTGTAACCCTTCTTTCATTGCTTTAATCCCAAAAAAGTTTCCCAATGGTCCCGGGGGGGGGGGAAATCACCCCCCCCACACCAAGTTTGTTTCTGATTTTAGGCCTATCAGTCTAATAGGATGTCAATACAAGATCATCGGCAAACTTTTAGCTAATCGGCTTAGTAATGTTATTGGTGATTGTGTTAGCCCCGTCCAATCAGCTTTCATTAAGGGAAGGTACATTCTCGATGGGCCCCTTGTTTTGAATGAAATTTTGGCCGAATACCGTCATCAATATAAAAAGCTTCTTCTTTTTAAAGTTGATTTTGAGAAAGCTTTTGATTCGGTTCTTTGGGATTATTTAGATGCGGTTATGGAAAATATTGGTTTTGGTATTAAATGGCGCTCGTGGATTTCGGGTTGTCTAAAAAATGCTCGATCTTCTATACTTGTTAATGGCTCTCCGACCAAGGAATTTGAGCTTTTTAAGAGTCTCTGACAAGGAGATCTTTTATCTCCTTTCCTTTTTATCTTGGCGATGGAAGGTTTGCATTCCCTTACGTATAAAGCTGAGGAGTTGGGTTTATTTACAGGTGCTTCTATCAGGCGTGATAATATGAGAGTTTCTCATCTTATGTATGCCGATGATGTGATGTTTTTCGGTGAATGGTCTTGGGTTAACGCCCAAAATCTCATCAGCATGCTCCATTGTTTCTTTCTTTTTTCAGGTTTAAAGATCAACATCGATAAAAGTATGTCTTAGAGTGGGGGATTCCTGTAGAAGGAGAATGCCATATGACCCGTATTATTGGATTGTTAGTTTTCGATCTCCCATGTAAATATTTCGGGAATCCTGTTAGGATGTAATATGATTCGTTGTGTTTATTTAAAATGTGATGTGTGCGGTATTTATCCAGAGTATTTCACGCCCCAACGTAAGAGAAGCCTAGCTTTCCAAGAGGAGAGCTTGGAGGTGAAACTCTGGATAACCGCATTCCAATGAACACAGCGACTCATATTACATCCAACAGGAATCCCCAAATACTTAAATGGGAGATTTGAAACTCCAAATCCAATAGTACGCACCATATGGGCATTCTCCTCTACAGAAACACCCACTCCAAGGACACTACTTTTATCGATGTTGATCTTTAAACCTGAAAAAAAAAGAAACAATGGAGCATGCTGCTGAATGAAAATTTTGGGCGTTTACACCCAAGACCATATCAACCGAAAAACATCACTCATCGGCATACATAAGATGAAAACTCTCATATTATACGCCCGATAGAAGCACCTGTAAATAAAACTCCAACTCCTCAACTTTTATACGTAAAGGGAATGCAAACCTTCCATCGCACGAAGCATAAAAAAGAAAGGAAGACTATAAGAGATCTCATTCTTGTCAGAGAGACCCTTAAAAAGCTCGAATTCCTTGGTCGGAGAGCCATTAACAAGTATAGAAGATCGAGCATTTTTGAGACAACCCAAAATCCACGAGCGCCATTTAATACCGAAACCAATCTTTTCCATAACCGCATCTAAATAATCCCAACGAACCGAATCAAAAGCTTTCTCAAAATCAACTTTAAAAAGAAGAAGCTTTTTATATTGATGACGGTATTCGGCCAAAATTTCATTCAAAACGAAGGGGCTCACGAAGAATGTACCTTTCCCTTAATTATAGCACTGATTTGGACGGGACTAACCACAGATCACCAATAACATTACAAAGCGATTAGCTAAAATTGCTGGTGATGATTTTGTAGTTGACATCCTATTAGACACTAATATGCTAAAATCATAAACAAACTTGGCATTGGAAACTTTTGGGATTAAAGCAATGAAATAAGGGTTACAACCTTTAGGAATTTCATGAGTGGTGGAAAACTCTTGGACAAAACGAACGACATCCTTCTCGATGATATCCCAAAAAGTAATGAAGAAATTAAAAGTGAAACCGTCGGGGCCTGGGGCACGATCTCCACCACAATCCCAAACAGCCCTTTTGAATTTCATTCTACTGAGAGAAAGGATGCTCCAAAAGTCATTTTTGAGATTGCGAGAGAGAATGGAAAGACAACGCCCTAATTCCAATAGAAGGACTAGAAGGCCTCTTGAAACGATTTTTAAAGTGAATGAAAAATTCCTCCTTAACGACATTAGGAGCTTCAATCCATTCACCGTCCCTCAATATACCTCTAATAGCAAGCTGCCTTCTTTTTATTCTTTAACGTTTCATGGAAAAAACTTGTATTTTCATCACCCTCAAGAGCCCATTTGATCTTAGCTTTTTGAGCGTAGTATTCTTGTGATTAGCAATATAAAAACATACGCTAAAGTCCCCGCTTTACCGCATATATACCAAAGCATCTCTAACCGAAGATGTGACTGGAAATTAGACACCACACAGAAAGTGAGATCTCGCTAATCATCATCCTTGAAGCGCCAGTGTCTGGGAAGTTGAGTCGGTGAAATACCGACCTGCATTCTTTCCTCTTAACTCTTGCCAATCTTCGACAACCCACGATCACAATAAGCCAATGCGAATAAAAGAAAGTAATTGAAAGAAAAGAAACCTCACAGCCTAACCCTAATCAACTATCTTCTCGAACCTGATAAAGAATGATTAGAATATAAATCAAAGATTAATCCTCGGTAACCCAACGTTATTAGGTGAATGGTGATCAACAGGAAACCCTAAGACCACGTCGAACCTAAAACAAGGGGTAAGAGAACGAAATCAAGGATTACACTCAATAATCAGACGTTATAAGATGATTGGAGATCAAACAAGAATAGGATCCGCGATCAAAAGATCAAGATTTTTAAAGAGCGCCGCCATTCCTTTCTCTAACTTGATTGCCATGAGTACGATAATTCTTAAACATATGTGTTTTATTTATAAACAATATCACATGTCATCGTATTGTAACTTTTTTTACATCATGCATTTTTTTACGGATTCACTAATTGGTAGTAGGTTCATGCTTTTTAACATTGTCATGCTCACAAACACGTCATGATAACAATTAGGGTTAATTGCCTAAAAATGTATTATACTTGACATTTTTTGTCATTGTGTGTAGAGTACTATTTTTTTGCCATTGTGATACCAAACTTTTGAATTCGTGCTATTGTGTGTATTTTGTGGCTATTTTTGCATGTAAAATGACCATTTTACCCTTCGAAATTTGAAAAAAATAAAGGTAAAATGGTCACGAAATACACACAATAGCACGAATTCAAAAGTTTGGTGTCACAATGACAAACAAAATAATACTCTACACACAATGAGAAAAAGTGTCAAGTATAATATATTTTTAGGCAATTAACCCTAACAATTACTATAAATTTGAAAAAAAATGACTAGACGATCTTATAACAGCATTAATTTACGTGTAAATTTCTTTTTTCATTATATATCGGTGTGGAGTTAGTGTAATTACATATTTAAATAGTTAATATGTTGTATTGTCTTTTACATGTATGATTTTTTTAGTCTAACAATATTATTACTTTTAAAGTTTTTAAATTTTAAGTATATGTTTTTTTATATTTAGCATAGATTTACGAAAGAAAAAAAAGAAGTTAAAATGTGTACACAGTGACAAACTATTTCTTTTTTAAGAAGACCACCAACTTTGAGTTAATTGTTTGTAAAGCAATTGATCAATAATTGAATTATTATTCACGTAACATTAACTCCAAAATATAATTATGTTGTTTTATCGACACCTAACAAACATATATTTCTTTTTGGACCCAACTATATTTCACTTCAAATATTTATTACGTACAACAAAAAAGCATTAATGTACAACACTTTATAAGTTACTCCATAAATAGCAACATTTGCCGTCTATAAACTCTTAAAAATTGACGTGTTTTAAATGCTTGAATTACACTCATTGTTAGGGCAAATAAATGGAGTATGAAAAAATGAATTATTCAGAAACCATTTCAACGCGTATTTAATAGCAATATTTAATTTTGGGAAATGAGTCATACAATATTTAACGTCATTTTATTTAAATATGTTGTAGAATATTAACATAAATACTATCATTGTATCAAGTAATGAATAGTATGCATTTAAATGTGATACAAAGAAATGTGCTCATAGTTCACGTGTTGATCATTTACTCCTCTCTAACAAACAATGTGACCATGGTATACAATATTACGATAATGTTAAATAGATAGGATATTAATTCATGAAAATTAGATATTACAGAGTAACTTTATAAAATTTTGGCCCATACTAATATATATCTTTGGTATAAGTTTTTTTTAATGTATATGGTACAATACGTTTTATGCATATTTTGAATATATATGTAGTTTTATATATTTTAGAGAGATATATATGCAAAAGCTAACATTGACAAACACTTAATCATAAATATTACTATAACTATTTGTCGATATAAAATTCAAACGCTATGTACAAGTACATGTCTAGTTGTTTGAAATTAAAAATGGATATACATTTTCAAACAACTAAATAAAAAAAGCTAACATTGACAAACTTTTAAAAGAAGACGGTTTACATTGCTTGAATTTGTGTGATGATATATGTTCACTCTAAATTAGTCGGCAAGTATTTATTAAAAAAAAACATTTAATTTATTACAAAATTGGTTTTACTCGTAATCACTATATTACTCCAATACATTTTGAAGAAAAAAAACATTTATACTACGTAAAACAAAATTGTATTTAGTCATGAACACTATATTACTATGATACATTTTGAAAATAGATATGATATATTTACACAATTTTTACAAACAAACTTTTACGCAATAATGTAACAAATGTGATAGACTAATTATGTTTTATTATATTTTATTTTTCTTATTTTTCACAATTTATAATTGATTGACATATTTACATATTGTTTTTCTATAAGTATTATGTGAATGTAACATTTTTCTTTTGAAAAAGTCATTTACTTTTTAAAAAATTTACATATTGAATGGTTGCATTTAGTAGCAAAATTTAGAAGTCATTTAATAATTTTTCTTTAATAAATTTTATTATTTATTTCAACCAAGGCTAACATGGTAAATTTGTTTAAACTTTAATTATTTGTTATATCATGTTTGTTTATAACAGCGGACAATTAAATTGTAACATCTGAAAAAGTAAATATGGACAATTAAGTATTACTTCATCTGTTTCAAAATTAATGTCCCCGATAAAAAACACCCAGTTTAAAAAAAATACATTTGTTACTATTTTTTTTCCTTACTTTTTGGTAAATATTAGTTTTACTTTTAGATAATTAATTAAAGTTTTCTTTAAAGTTTGTAATAATTTTTTTAAACATAAGTTAATATAGTAAACTTATCATTTAACAGTGTACAATTAAATTGGAAACATTTTAAAAAAGAAACATTTTGAACATGAGAGGTAATGTTCTGGTTTATTAATCAAATCTACAATCACATAAATCAGAACATTACCTGTCATGTTTAAATGATTTTTTCATTTTTTTTTAATTATTATTGGCTGGCAGCAACGCGACACTACTTTTCCTCCTTTTTTTTTCTCCTTTTACCCTTTTATCAATATTCCCTTCTCTTCCCTTCTTCACATATCTCTCTCTCATTCATGTCCATTTCTCACCGGAGGAGCAAATAACACCACCAACAATCCATGATGACGTCATCATCACTCCTCTTCATTTTCCTCCTCCTCCTCATCACCACCACCACCTCACTCGCCGACCTCACACAAGACACCACCTCCCTCACCTCCTTCATAACCAAAATCCCCCACGCTCCCCGCATCACCTGGAACACCTCACTCCCCACCTGCTCATGGACCGGCGTCACGTGCGACGACACCAACTCATCCGTCGTCCATCTCCGTCTCCCAGCTGCAGGTCTAGTGGGCCCCATCCCACCTTCTTCCATCGGCATGATGACGTCACTGCGCGTCCTCTCACTTCACTCCAACGCGCTTACTGAAATCCCTGACGACTTCGCTAATTTAAAGCTCTTAAGAAACTTGTATCTGCATGGGAATAAGTTTACTGGGGACTTGCCGGCGAGTTTGCTGACTGAGTTGACTCGGTTGGTCCGAGTTGATCTCAGTGATAATGGGTTTAGCGGTGAGATTCCTTTTGGGGTTAATAACTTGACTCAGCTTAATGGCCTTTTTTTGCAGGGTAATAAGCTCAGTGGGAAGCTGCCTAGTAATGTACCCACTAGCTTATCAGAGTTTAATGTGTCTGATAACAACTTAAACGGATCCATTCCGTCAAGTTTAGGAGCTCGTTTTCCGGCGAATGCTTTTTCTGGTAATATTAACTTGTGTGGGAGTCCGCTACCGCCTTGTAACGGCTCCTTTTTCCCGGGTCCTGCGCCGTCTCCGGATTCGCAGGATTCGCCCTCGAATGTTTCGAGAAAAAATAAGAAAAAGTTGTCTACTGGGGCTATTGTAGCTATAGTTGTAGGATCCGTGTTGGTTGGATTCCGTGTTGGTTTTAGTTTGAATTTTTTTGGATTTTGTTGTTATGTGTTATGCGGAAAAAAACGGAAGTAGGGAAGGGAATGGAGAAGAAGGGGGAGTTACGGGGGGGGGTTGCGGCCCCCGCGGGGGTGTGGGTGGTGCGGCGGCTCGCAGGGAGCGGGGGGGAGGAGGGTTGGGGGGGATGGAGGGGGAGAGGATTGGGAGAGGCGAAGAGAAGGAGAGGGGGAGGTAGTGGGGGAGAGGGAGAGTGGGGGGGAGGTGGATGGAAGATGAGCGTGGTGGTGGGGGAGGGGAGGAGGTGGGGTTGGGAGGTCTGGGAGTCGTCTTCGAAAGAATAAAAGACGACAGTTCGTCAACTGGCCTCCTTCTCGCCTCGGGCGGAAGGAAGGTGAGAGGAATAAGTTGGTGTTTTTTGAGGGTGGGGTTTATAGTTTTGATTTGGAGGATTTGTTGAGAGCGAGTGCGGAGGTGTTGGGGAAAGGAAGTGTGGGGACGTCTTATAAGGCGGTTTTGGAAGAGGGGACTACGGTTGTTGTGAAGCGGTTGAAAGATGTTGTGGTTACTAAAAAGGAGTTTGATAGTGTGATGGAAGGGTTAGGGAAGATGAAGAATGAAAATGTGGTTCCAATTCGGGCTTATTATTTTTCGAAAGATGAGAAGTTGCTTGTGTGTGATTATTTTCCGGCGGGTAGCTTGTCTTCGCTACTTCATGGTATGATTCTTGCGAAACTGATTATCTGAATATTGCATTTCCGAATTGGTGATAGTTAGGTAAAGTGAATTATATTTGGTTATTTTGCTTTTAGGTGTCTTCTAATTGGTTTGGTCATTTTAGGTGTGAATCGTTATTTTTAGTTATCGCATTTTGAAACTGATTATTGCGTTTTCGAATTGCTGATAGTTAGCTTAGTGACCGATTTTGATTAACTGACTTTTAGGCGTCTTGCATTGGTGTGATCATTTTAAGTGTAAATCGTAAGATTTGTACTGTAGTCGTTGCATTTCTGATTATTGCATTAAAACGCTTGTAAGGAAACCATTTAGGGGTCATATTAGATTGTTTCTCATATAGATTTTGAGTTTTTAGGGATTAGAATCTTTACTACATTGAATGGAAAATGTGGAGTCACATGAATGTTTAGTATCATGTGTTGCAGGGTAACAAGTGTTCTGCATTGGGTACAAGTTAAATGACTTTATTTGACTAGGATAGTGGTACCAAAATGTTAACATCAAAGCCTTGCTGTTCAGAGAATGATGAATTGGGTAGTTGTATGATACCAATTCATCATTCTTTCATTGTTTTCCGGCATCTATGGCTATTTTTTGTAACTATTTATTAAGAAAATGATTTCGTAAAACAAGCCATTGGGTGCAAAATGCTTGTTTGCGCAAAACAAATCCTACATTAAGTTCATTTCACCAAGTTAAGAATGGTTTAGCGGTTGAGACTTGCATTTCGGACACCAACCGGTTTGTGACATTGGTTTTAAATCTCTCATATGTTACCGACTCTTTACATGTGTTTATTAGTATACAAACCATAAGCTGTCCTTTCTAGACAAATATGCCGAATAATAAATCTTTAAGTATTTGTTTGAAAGCATAATCTGAACGTTATTATGCTTTTGTAAACTACAATATTTTATCATGTTTTTTCAGTATTTGTTAATTCTACGTGATTGTCGCAAGTATGTTTTTTGCTCTTTAATAATGACATCCATGTGGTGTGAAATGTGCATCCAAAGGGCATGGCATATGTGTGGTCTACCAGTCTGGCTTTTAGTAAGTAAGAGTAAATGTTACACTTAAGCTCCTTTAAGTAACTAATAATTGCTTCATGCCCCCCATGTTTCCCCCCACCAACATGCTTTCCACTCTATGCCATCATGAAAAGCGAATGTTTTTCCGTTTTTGCCCTTTTTTGTTTTTTGGTTTCCTTCATTCTTACGCTCCTGTCTTGGTCCTTTTGGGAATGTTTCAAATGCATTGATGAGTTGTGTATACAATGTGAGTAGAGATGCACTCGAGCGGCCAAGTAGAGGTTTTACTCTACAAGTACTTGATACTTTGATGAACTAGGTGATGATGTGTGTGAATGTTAATTGTTTTGCAGGAAGTAGAGGTTCGGGACGGACCCCTCTTGATTGGGACCATCGGTTAAGAATTGCACTGAGTGCCGCTAGGGGAGTGGCTTACTTACATGTGGCAGGGAAAGTGGTTCATGGTAACATTAAGTCGTCCAACATCCTCCTACGACAAGACTCCAACAAAGATGCATCCGTGTCTGACTTCGGTCTCAACACACTCTTTGGAGGGTCAAGCACCCCAAACACTCGGGTCACAGGTTACCGTGCCCCGGAAGTCCTCGAGACCCGAAAAGCCACATTCAAATCGGACGTGTACAGCTTCGGCGTCCTACTCTTAGAACTCTTAACAGGAAAAGCTCCAAACCAAGCCTCGTTAGGTGAAGAAGGGATCGACTTACCAAGATGGGTCCAGTCAGTTGTACGAGAAGAATGGACAGCCGAGGTTTTCGATGTGGAGTTAATGAGGTATCAAAATATCGAAGAAGAAATGGTTCAGTTGTTGCAAATAGCAATGGCGTGTGTATCGACTGTGCCAGATCAACGACCAGCAATGCAAGAGGTGGTAAGGATGATGGAGGACATGAATCGGGCTGAAACAGACGACGGGATGAGACAATCATCCGATGACCCGTCAAAGGGATCGGATGGTCATACACCTCCAACAGAGTCGAGGAACTCACCCAATACTGTCACACCATAAACCTGAATATTTTACATGAAAATAGAGTAGAGAATTATTTTTATAAAAAATCTGTTTTTTTTTCTTTTTTTTGGTGGTGTTAAGTTTATTTTAATTTTGAAAAGTATTCTTGTGGGTCGAGTTGTTTATGTTTATTCTTTGGTAAATCTTATGAAGAAGAAAAAAAAAAGATGATCAAAATTCTTGCATTATTGCATATGTTCATGTCTCTTCATTCTTTGAAGTTTTATGCTATTTTTAAAATACAAATACAAGATATTTATATAATAAAGTTTACAAAGATTTGAAAAAATGACACTTGAAGGTGAGATATTGATTGCAAATTTGCAATTAAAGAATAGTTCTTGTATGTCAAATGCAATTTTGTTTGTCTTGAAAACTTCAGCACAAGTGTACTATTGCTTTCAATGATATTCCGTAAATTTATATAATAATATCAACTTAAAAAAAATAGTTTTGGAAGGGATTAAATGTTAATAAAAAAAAAGGTACTGTAATTGCCAACCTGTAGTTTGGTACTTTTGGTCAAATATTCCATAGAATAGTAATCTTATAAACCCCGTGGACCAAGGTAGGTTGGTGATAAGAATCGTATTTCTTAGCTGTTTTTGTGTATTTTTACTTGATCAAATTACCAAATAACAAGGTCGCAAAAAACACGAGTTAGTTGGGCGGCCGAGCACCGCCTAATTAAAATTTTATAATTTCGAAAAACCTATACCCGATTTTTGTCCGATTTCTATCTGTAACCGAGTTGGCTGATTTAATCGATTTTTGACCAAACCGTTTAATAAAACCGATTAGTAAAAATCAAGACGGTTAATCCCCGCCTAACGCATAGGCGCCGATTAATCAGCCGTCTAGGCCGATTTTTTGCAACAGCGGCAAAAAATAAGATGCAAAGCTTAATTGATGATTTGATGTTGTTTAAAAACTAAAAGTATGCAAGCAAATCAAAAAAATAAATAGCCATGACATGGTAATAATTTCCTATATATATATAACAAATTCAAATAAACAAGGTCCACTTGACAAGAGTCATCTTCAACCATACTCTTCAAAAACTTATTTTTCTTCGTATGTAAAAAGACATGAAAAACGAACACCACATTGATAGCTACAAACAAACACTGCGTTGGGGCTACAAAAATTTAGAGTTTATATTTCCCCGACATGATATCTCTTTGTTTTCTGGGAAAAAAAAGGTATCATGTTTATATGGACGGAACCGAGACCAAATATGACCGGATGCAAAAATTCTTGAACGGTAACACTAGAAACAGATTTCAATGGACCGGATGCATTTAAGATTTATTTAAGAAAAATCGATTTTTTTTAAGAATCAACACTACATCGAAAAAATCTATGAATATCCTGAGATCCCACGACACGAGACCCGCTGGTTTGGTCCCTGGTTATTTATACTTGATATACATAGAAAAGCAAAGGTGATAAATCACACTTTGTATTTATCTACACAAATTAATACTAATATTATTTCATGGTATAATAGAATGAAAGCATGAAGAAAAAAAAACTTAAATACCACACAAGTATATTCGTTGACTTTAAACGAATGAAGCCACTAGCGTATAAGTTTGACAATGGCAGGAATAAGATGTTAAATTTATAACTTCGAGTTGGAATTTTTGCCATTATTGTTTAAAATAATTTCAAATGTTTGTTTAAACATAAAAACTAAAAGATGCAATAGTCAAACCATATAAGTCGAAAATTTTCTATACTGATTGCTTCAAAATGTAGACATGATATTAGTAAAAACAACTTATAAGTATAAAAGTTCATGCCAAAAACTGAGATGCTTTAGCTGTGAGAGTTGTGAGAACTCTAAGTTATCAGGTTTATAAAAAAAATTATGACGAGTATAAAAGAGAAAAAATACACTGAAAGTTACGATTTTATTAAAATTATAAGAAGACATATATTTCTTTTAATATATTGGTGGATTAATTGAAAAAGACAAATATTTGCATGACACAAAATCTCGAGACAAAGTTCATTTCTGAAAATAATGATTTTTAATGAAAATTTACAGTATGCGGCAAATATCCATCCGGTTTCTGTTTTAACCCCCGAAACCCCCTAGGTCCGCCCTCGAAGGACTAATAAGACCATATAATTTCAATATAGCTTTTAAAATAGATTTTACTAAACAAACAAACTTTTAAAATGTTATAGTAGAAAAATGTTTAGCTTGTAATAGAAGCTCATTGGAAGTAGATTTTAGAAGGCCTAAGCTTATGAGAAAGATAATTTGCATAAATACCTTTATGATTTAGATTATATAGTTGTTCACTTGTTTGTTCATTTGTCATTTCACAATTATAAATTTTAGCTCAAACTATTTTGCCAAACTCATTTTACAATGAAAGCTCTTCGACTCTCATAAACTCTTAGGTGTGTTTGGTAGAGAGGAATGAAGAGAAACAGATTTAGTTTTATTTCTCAAGTATGTTTGCAAGTATGTTTGGTAGAGAGAAATAAAAAAGTGAAAAATTGATGAGAATTAGATTGAGAAATGAAGAGAAAATGTAGTGTATTTTTTTCACCCCCATTTCTACAATTTTTGTAGATAATTTGGAGAAATGAGTTTTTATTTTTATTTTTTGGTTTTTGCTTTTATTTTTCTATTCTTTTGAAATCATTGTAGGGTCAAATTCGAGCCAAGACTAAAAATTACATACTCACCCGACCCTATTTGAATTTCGGTTACTCGGGTTCGGGTCAACTCGAGTCGGGTTCATTCGGCGTGCCCCCCGGTGGTCAAAGTTGCTGACTTTTTCTCTCAAGCCAAAGGCGACTTTGGTCGATGTCAAAATTAACTTTTGATTCTTCTTGATTTTCCTTGTTTCTTTCGTAAATCTTGTCTTCAATAATTGTAGGTTCAAAGTCAGCTGCCATGGGATCTAATGGTGCACAAAGCAAAGGAATTAATTCGAGTCCTCAGAAACAAAACCATGGTCGAAACCCTAGGGCTCAAAAGGGCCATGGTCAGAAATCTCTTAATGGGGGAACGAATTGTGTGCTCGGAGTAAATCAACCGGAATTTGTACTAACAAAAGAAGGTCTTCAACCAACAAATAAGGTTGAGGTTGATGTGAAGGTAACCCCTGGGGTAGAGAGAATGAATGTCGACCCTGAAACCGGAAAGAGAAATAATGGCAGTCAAGTTAATAGTGTTTTTGAAGATATTACGAATATGGATGGAGGCCGTAACCTTAATATGAAGAATACCAAACCTCATGATAATGATATGAAGGAAGCAGAGGACAAAAGTGAAGACGGTGGTAGACCTGATGTGTGTGGGAGGATGGGTCAAGATCATTGCCTCTATGGGGGCGAAACGGCTATGAGCGAACCCGGTGGAAAATTAAAAAGAAACAGGGTGGAGGCTGAGGCAGGTACTGGTGTTGAAGAGAGAACTGAAGCGAACCCAAAGGAATGTGATGACAGCTATATTGGAACTTCCACAGTTTAGAAATCGTACGCAAACGTCCTACATGCTCCAAAACAGGCTGTGACTATCAAAGTCGGGTACATTCCGCCGGTGGTGAATTCATTTGGTGACGATACTGATACCGACCTAGCGGTGGAAGACGTTCGACTTGGTTAGTATTACGGTAGTTTGATACTTTGTATGGTTTATTCTTGTGGGTCAGGAAGGATTCATTTCCAACCCTGAAAACACCAAGTTATGATGTTGTGGAAGGAAACAGTTTGGAATAGAAGATGCAATGAGAACTGACCAAGGGTATTTCTTTTTTAAGTTTGCAAATCAGAAAGGGTTGAATGAGGTCCTAGAAAAAGGACCGTGGATGATTAAGAACATACCAATGTTTGTGAAAAATTAGACTCCTAACCTTTGTTTGACAAAACCTGAACAAGAAAGGTTCCAGGTATTGGGTTCGTTTCATGATATTCTTTAGAGAGGATACACGAGTGTTGGCATTAGCAAAAATGGCTAGCACAATTAGGATTCCTTGAGCAATCGACACATATACTTGCGGATATGTGTAGTTGTTGCCTGGGAAGACTAGTTATGCTAGTTGTTCTAGTGATGGTATCGGCTGATAAAGAATGAAAAAAACCGTTAGTGATTGGAGTTCCAAGACCAGAAGGGGAAGGAAAAACTAAAGCGATAATCCGTGTTGAGTACGAATAGAGACCTCCCCGGTGTTCACTATGCAAGGTATATGGTCATGATTTAAATAACTGTGTGAAACATGTAGTTATTGAGAAAGAAAAGGAAACGTTGAACCTATCAAAACAAGGGGTGGTAGATGAAAATGGATTTCAAGAGGTTACACGGAAAAGCAAGCTTGTTCAACACCATAACACAAGAAATAGTGACACTAACTACAATTCTAAGTCAGATGTTAAAGAGGCGCAAAGGAAATCTGGGAAAAAATATGGTAGACCAACTATAAAACAAGTATATCAGGAGAAGACTACACCAAAAAGGTAATTTTGGCAGAAGTAAATGAAGTATCAACTCGTTTTTTAAATTCAACATCCAAATCAATCCAGCATGTTAGGAGAGAACATCGGCAAAATCGAACAACAGGTTCTCTGTCCTAACTTCAATGGATCCTGGTTTAAATGAAAATTTAGAGGAAGGTATTGTAGAAGATATCGGTGATAATGATTATGAGGTATCATCTGAGAAAGCAGACACTGCTACTTTTATGGCAGATACTAGTGAAAAATTTACTTTGGAAAACATGGACACTTAGGTGCAAGAGGAGAATTGCACCAAAGCGGTTAATCTTTAATATGATTAGTGTAGCTGCTTGGAACATTTTTGGTCTAAAAAAGATCTCGAAGCAAAGAAAAGTCCAAGAAGTGGTCCGTTCAAATAATTTGAGTATTTGTATAGTGTTGAAATCACATGTCTTAGCCCCGAAACTCAAAAAGGTTTGTAACGATGTTTTTGGAAATTGGAAATGGATGTCAAACAGCAGAAAGTGTGACCGCGCTACTCGAATAATTTTGGGGTGGGATCCAAACAAAGTCAATGTGATGCTTCTTTAACAATCAGGTCAAGCTTTACATTGTCAAGCGATGATCTTAAATGACAAAACTCACTTTTTTGCTCTTTTATTTATGCCGCGAATAGGCACATTCAGAGAAGGGAGCTTTGGTCTGAATTGGGTTTGCATAACCGTGTAGTGGCAGGTAGGCCTTGGGTGCTGCTTGGAGACTTTAATGTTGCTCTCAACATCGAAGACAACTCTAGTGGTACTTCGAGTATTACTTGTGGAATGGGTGATTTCAAAGATTGCATGGAAGAGATAGAAGTGCGTGATCTTAATCAAACTGGTCTGCACTATACTTGGAACCAAAGACCGAACGGTGAGATGGGTACTTTAAAGAAATTAGATCGCATCATGGGTAATACAGCTTTTATGGCTAGTTTTCCTAGATCATTTGCCTCTTTCCAACCTTACAGGATATCAGACCATAGCCCTTCAGTGTTGAAATTTCCGATGATGAATCGTGAAAAACCAAATCCGTTTAAATTTCCTAATTTAGTTACCTATAAAACGGACTTTCTCCCGCTAGTGGAGAAGATCTGGAATATAGACCTCGAAGGACACAATATGTTCAAACTTATCACAAAGTTAAGGGCCTTAAAAGGCCCAATCAGGAAGCTTTTGAAACTTCAAGGCAACCTATTCGACAAGGTGGTTAAACTTAGAGAAGAGCTTGAGGAAATCCAAACAGCCCTTGACAAAGATCCAACGAACACGGAGCTCAGAGTGGAAGAAAGCCACTACCTTAAAGCTTTTAATGATGCTGTCTTGGACGAAGAAAGGTTTTTAAAACAAAAATCTAAAATTAAGTGGCTTAGAGAAGGCGATGGTAATACGAGTTATTTCCACAAAGTTGTCAAAGGGAGAAATCATTACAACCGCATTGAAGCTATTCGTGACACCTCTGGAAATTATTTTGAAGGCGAGGATGTTGCTACCCATTTCGTCAACCACTTTCATTAATTTTTGGGGGTCTCAAGTGAGACTCAAGAGATTCGGAGTCCTGAAAGCTTATTCACTAAGAAAATCACAAATGAACAATCCAACCACATGGTTCGGTCAGTGGAAGATGAAGAAATCAAGAGAGCAATGCTTAGTATAGACAATGATAGTGCTCCTGGCCCAAATGGGTATTCTTCCAAGTTTTTCAAGGCATCATGGTCTATTGTGGGTCCTGATGTTTATAAAGCTGTCAAAGATTTTTTTGGTAATGGTAGAATTCTCAAAGAGATTAATAACACTACTATATCTCTCATACCAAAAATGTCAACTCCTCAAAAAGTGACAGATTACAGGACCCAATATCATGTTGCCAACGTGGGATATACATATTGTACTAGCAAAATTATTTATTATCGTTTGAAGGGTGGTTTAGCTTGTATCGTCGTTCAAAAACAATATGCTTTTCTTTAGGGTTAGATGTATTTCTAATAATATATTACTTACTCAAGAGTTAATGAAGGGGTATCACCTAAATAGGGGAGCTGCTCGGTGTACTTTCAAGGTCGATATTCAAAAAGTGTACGACACAGTTGATTGAAGTTTTCTTCAAAAGGCTCTTCAATGTTTTGGTTTTCATGAGAAGACGGTGGATTGGATTATGACATGTGTCTCATCACCGTCATTTTCAGTCAATGTAAACGATAATATTCATGGTTATTTTAAAGATAAGAGAGGTCTCCGACAAGGCGATCCAATGTCACCTTACCTTTTCACTATTGTTATGGAGGTTTCTTAAATGCTCTCATCAAAAGACGTTTTGTGGGAGGAGGTGGATTTTCAGTACCACCGAAAATGCAAAGTCAGAAGATCTCGCATTTTTGCTTAGTTTGGACGTTCTTTTTTTTGAATTTTATTTTGTCATGGTGATATTTTGTCTGCCTCTCTTATAAAAGAAGCTTTAGATGAGTTTAAAGAATACTCAGGTCTGGTTCCTAGTATCCCAAAAAGTACTGCGTTTTTCTCGAATGTAAAACAAGCGATTAAGAATAGCATCCTTGATATTATGCCTTTTGAAGAAGAACACTGTACATGTAAAGTATCTTGGGGTTCTGTTCCCTTGATTTCTTCCAGATTACTTCACAAGGATTGCAAAGTTCTAGTCGAGAAGGTAAAAAATAAAGTAGGTGATTGGAAGAATAAATCTTTATCTTTTGCGGGGAGACTCCAACTTATCTTTTCGGTGATTTCTTCCATGCAAGTGTATTGGGCCTCAATCTTTATTCTTCCGGCCTCCATTATTAAAGATATTGAAAAGATTACTCGAGGGTTTCTTTGGTGTCAAGGAGATATGAAACGTGGAAAAGCTAAAGTGTCATGGGAAACCGTTTGCCTTCCTAAGAATCATGGAGGTCTTGGATTAAAAAGTCTATCAAAGTGGAATAATGCTCTTATGGCAACCCATCTATGGAGCATTATCACAAAAAAAGATACTCTTTGGGTCCGGTGGGTTCACTCTTACCGATTAAAAGATAGAAATTTTTGGGATGTTCCTATAAAATACGATTCAAGTTGGGGTTGGAGGAAAATCCTTCAAATGAGAGAAGTGCTAAAAGATTTTGTTATGCATAAATTGGGTAATGGGAAATCTACTTCGGCATGGTTTGATAAGTGGCATCCGAATGGTCCGCTCAATGCTTTTATTTCTAAGCGTAACATCAATGATGTTGGATTTAATCTAACTATGTCGGTCAATGAAGTTATAGAGGACGGGAGATGGCTGTGGCCTCAAGAATGGATGACTAATCACAGTTTATTAAATCAGATTGAGGTTCCAGTTTTAAATGAATCAGTAGAAGATAAAGTATATTGGGTTGACAAGCATGGTCATACAATTCCTTTCTCAGTTGGTGGTGTTTGGAATGATATTCGAAATGAAGGCAATGTCGTCCCTTGGTATAGAATTGTTTGGTACAGTGTAACACCCCCAAATTGGGTCGCAGCGGAATAATGTGTCCGAGAGCGTTACTTCATAGATCAATAGCACAAGATATAAGAACGACCTCTAAAAGAGTTGTTTGAAATACGATACATTGGATTTATTGAAATTGTTTAATACAAAGCACAACGGCTTAAATTGTTCAACATTGAAATAACAAGATTTTAGATCATAACAAATATCCCAAGATGTAATGACTCTAAATCTTTTATGCATGACTCCCCAAAAGAGTATACCCAATGCATCCTTAGCACCTCGTGCCTCATTGATCTGAGAAAACATGCTTTAAAACGTCAACATAAAGTTGGTAAATTCATAAGTTTATGTAAAATGTAATATAGGACCGCAAGATTTTCCCTGTGATAATGCAACAGATGCAAACATCACAAAAATATAATTATGTTTCCCTAAGCTCATGACACTGAAGCTCAACATGTATGAATTGCAATATAAATTGTCAACATTGCCCGTGATGATGTTCTAACCCGCAACATCCTAAATCCGACATGATAAACGTTCGTTGTCCGGTAACCCAGCACAGTGAGCGCTACTCACCCAAACGAGGATGTCAATCCCAAATAGATCTATTTATAACGCTCACGCTTATAATTCAGTAATTGACAGTTCATGATAGTGGGCTCAGTGGGTTATCGCTACTTAGACAAACACGTAATCATTGCATAAAATGTACACTTGCGTCCAATTTGTAAAACAAAACATGTTCTCACCCAAAAAATGTAAATCATTTAAACAAATGTAAAGCATGGGGCTATGAACTCACCTTAATAGGTAGTTCTCCGCGTATAGCAAAAATACCAAAGATGGTAAGTAAGCGTCACCGTCAAATACCTAAGTAAATACGGTCAAGTCTTAGTCTACTAGTTTAGGCTAACGACTCTTGTATAAACTACAATAATTTGCTAGTTTATATATACTGTTATCTCTTGTGTGGTGCACACGTTTAATGTATTTATCTTCCTCGTTTGCTCTTGGGAATATGTACGACTATATGCTTTTAAGTATACCCGGTGTAAAAGTATTAATAATAAATATACGTATTTATTATTCACGTGTTTTAGTTGTATAAGTATCTACATTATGCTCCGACTAGTCCGACACCTTAAGTGTTTATTAAATTCACTTATGTTCACAAAATACCCTTAGGTTTTCCATATTTACGACAACAGTCCCTATGTTTATGAAAATAGAATATTTACATTTTAAACCCTTAGGTTTCCACGTTTACACCTTTAGCCCTTTAACTTTAGAAAAGTTACACTTTTGGTCCTTATACTTTCAAAACAGTCCCTTATGTTTCAGAAGTGACAAAAACAGTCCCTAGACTTTATAAAATCAGTTTTTGACCAATTTTACCCTTAAGTTCCAAGTTTTACACTTTTAGTCCCTTATCTTACCAAAGTTTCATTTTAAGTCCAAATAAGTTTTAAAAAGTGGCAAAAGGCTTTATTAGCTTCCAATAAGCTGTATAAGCTGTATCAACTTATAAATAAGCTCGGACGAGCTTATTTAAGCTTATTGGGCTTTTTGGGTTCGTTAAAGCCCCTTAAGCAATTTAAAGGTCCATTATAGATTTCAAAAGCACAAAAACTCTCATTAAGCTCATTTAAGCTTAATGAAGCTGTTGAGCTGATTAATAAGCTCAGATAAGCTTATTTGAGCTTATTGGGCTCGTTAGCCCAATTAACTCAACCCGAATAGCTCCATAAGGCCTATTAGGGTTTTCTAACAATGTTTAACCTGTTTTTCTAGCTTCAATAAGCTCCTTCAATTCTGTTTAAGCTGTTCTTAGCTTATGGCTTATTCTATAAGCCAATAAGCTCTCGGTAATGGGCTTTTGGGCCCATTATGAACCCGTTAAGGGTTTTACATGTTTAGGCTTGTTCAATTAAGGTCCATTAGCACATTTAACTTTCAATAAACCCTAACTTTCTGATTTAGCTCATCAATAAGCTGTTATAGCTTATTCGAGCCGTTGGGCCTGTTATTGGGCCTCGCTAGTGGGCTGTCAAGCCTCATATGACCCGAAAGGGTCCATTAGGTTTAGTAGTTGTTTTCTAGGGTTTTTAATATTTCGCTTAGCATATTGAACGTTAATAAGCATCAACTAATCATGTTTTAGTAAACCATTAAGCTTATATTTGTCTTTCATGGGTCTTGAACCCAAGACGTGGCTAAACAAGCTTGCCAAAGCTTGTTTAAGCTCGTCTCTCCCACGAGACATAGCTAGGGTTTCTATAACCCATTTCAACGCGTTCCAACAAACCCTAACCCGTATATATCATTGTGTACGTCCCTTATTAGAGCAAAACGAGTAGTTAGGTGTTCATGTTAAGCAACATATACATGATTTCGTTTCTAAAACTCAATACCAAGCCCTCGGCTCATATTGTACGTATGCATGAAAAGTTTATCCCGTCCAAACTCATTTACAAGTTCACGTTTAGTCTTAGGTCTACACCACACAAGTCATACGCATAGTATTGACATTTTACGAGTACATGGGTTGTGCCATGCTAGGCACGACCCATGTTTAGCTTGTAATCACAAGCTACATGTAACACCCCCATTTTTACATATAGCAGCGGAAGCTAATCTGGGGTATTACTTCAAGGTACAACAGTCATAATCATAGAAAACGAATAAAAAAGAGTCGTTTATGAAAATAAGTTATCATTCATTATTTCTTTAGAGTTTTTACAAAAGAGAGGTTTCCAGAATCTAAAATACAACATTTGAATGATAACGGTTTTTCCATCTTCGTGTCCTCGTCACTCCGTGCCATTAGTTACCTGAGATAAAACATGCTAAAAAGTCAACACAAAGGTTGAGTGAAATCCATAGGTTTAAGTAATATAATTTGAATGCAAATGCGATATTCGGGTTACGTTGATATATACCCGGTATTGAAAACATAATTTATTATTGCCATTAGCTCATGAATCCGATGCCTTAGGTTATAATGATAATATTGCCCCTGCGGGCACCTTTGCCAAAATACCCGCGTGATTTCTAATGATGTGCAATTGGTTATCGTTACTGGATACACCAACGATTCATGATTATGGGGACTTAAAGGCAAAGCAGTTACTTAGGCAATAGTAAATTGAAATAGCATGTAGAAATAATTG